>BNST01001709.1:0-65305 GCA_019650275.1 Xylocarpus granatum | reverse complement strand
GATCTCAGATGTGACCCTTTATGCCTCATACCAACGAACTCCAACATCACATATTTTATCACAATAGTCAATCTTCCCTTTTTAGTCCCTCACACAACGAAACCCATCAGCGGACATTATGCCATACGAACTCCTCACCCTCATCTAACACAATTGAAGCTTTGAACAATGTATTCGTCCACACCCTCCCCTCCGTTTTGGCATCAATGTAAGGCTAAAGTCGGTGAACACACTTGAAGCCAATACCAGTTACACCCCTACAACTAGAGATCTTTACTGCCTGAAGTTGACTGCATCTTTGCGAAAGATACTTCAATCCAGAGTCAGAAATACACAAGCAGTGAGAGAGATTCACATGCATCAAAGTTGTGCAGGTGTTGGCCAAAGTCGCTATTCCTACATCGCTAACATTGCATCGATGACACAGCTAATACTTGTTAAGGAGGAGCAATACGTGGGACTAGCAACATGTAAGTATTAAGATCACCATTATCAGTGATTTGAAAACAACAATCCAAATAAAGAGTATGCAATTTCGAACCATAGTTTTGCAATTGGTTTAGGCCTGAATCAGGTAGCTCAGTGCAACCAGATAGAGACAAACAATGTAAATGCTGAAACCGAGTGAGCAGTCTGCTGAGATGTAAGGACCTAATGTCAAGATTGGTCTGAGATAGTGAAGAAAGAGTGAGTTGGGTGAATGAGCACTGGAATTGTAAGGATCGACGACATAAATTTTGAATATTAAGCCAGCGATGGCAAGTCAAACCAAATGATTCATGGTCGGAACCACAGTCAAGTCGTTGAAAAATAGAACAGAGGCAATCATCAGGCAGGTGCATGATGGAGGTCTGCTCATTGCAATATGTACTGTCCATCTCAAGTTTGTTGACTATCTTCTGAAGGCTGTAGAGCTCGGATCTTTATTGTGAACTTTTTATAATTTGAGCTGGTTGTGTTGGGAGAGTCAAGACCACAGAGAGCAGGCGAGTATCTGTATCCATAGCCTATATGAACCCCACATTTACGACACAGGAATTTAGTTTTCGAACGATATCGACCCCAAGAGACAGGAAAACAGTTTACCTCATCAACCTGCGTGAATCGACTAAGATCAACAGAAAGAAAGGAGATAAAACCTTTCTTTATGGATTTCTGGTACTCAGATCCTATGCCAGAAGTGATCTGATTCGAGGATGTCAAATTTAGAGGGTATCCACAAGACCCACAACTAAAAAAGAGAATTGAAAACAGGTTATTAGTTTCTATATTGCTATAATTTCCAGGCAACCGCAACATGCATCATATGTCACAGAAGCAAGCGTACAACAATAAAATTACACATGAAGCTGAGCACTGAAGAAACCATAGTTCAATAACAAACATTACTCGATCAAGAAACTATTACACGAAAGTAGCAGCACAAATTCTTGGATCAAGGCTTAACAAATTGACCTTTATTTATCCAAATATGAGTATCTGGATAATCCTGTGTTATGAAATGAGATTCATCTGGTGATCTGATAATGCAGAACACCAACTGGTAGGACCCACAATTACACAAAAACACGAAACAATTTTGTCGTCTGCACAGAAGGTCAAGTCCAGGCGTCTGACCCTCGAACACACGACTAAGGATTGACAACAGCAATTTACGAAAACAAAAATTGTAACGCATATTCTTAATCTTGCTAATTAGCACGTAATGTTGCTCCCGAATTCAGCCACTCACGAAATAAATGTTCAAGGGAAACGACTTGCAGCATTATTAAATTATTTTTTTAAAAGAATGAAATTAACAACGTTAAAATGGAGGAACTTGCAGAAACCATATGAGATTGATTTTCTAGCACCGTAAACCACAAAATCACTATATAGACACAAATTACGCAATACCCAGAAGCTGAAATAATCAAATTTAGCAACAAATCTGAAAATTTAGCGAGAAGGAGAGCCAGATATACCTGTAAGAGACGTCAGCTTGGGACATTATCTTTCTGAGAATCAGAGGAAGGTCTTGGGTTCCATTTATTAATACAAGCAAATCAGATCGAAAGTTTTGATTTACTTGTTAAAACGATAGACAGACCGTAAATTATATTTTCATTTTTGCTTGTCTTTTCGTCTCATCGATGGAGACTAATTCATTCAACACTACTTCCTGTTCGGACTTTCAAGACTTCGGATGCCGCCGTGGCTTTGTTATATTCGACATCTAGCTCTGTTTTGTACTTTGTTGCTTTTTGATTGGATGTATTTTTCACATTTGGTAAAAATAATTAATACGATATAACAAAAATAATAAAGTATTAATAACACGTGTCATGTACACAAGTAGGGTGCGCTCTTACGATCTGCACCATCAGGCATACCCGCTGGTCTCTCAATAAAACCTAATCTTGCAATTGAAATAAATCGTGGCCGTCGATTTTCATCGACATTTTAGGGTTTTTATGTATATTAACTTGCACTAGTGACTCGTCCCCTTTTTACGTCTCTAGCTTTTGCCGCTGCAACATTTGAGCGTCAACAATGGTGAGAACACATTCTTTATTGTGTGAAGGTTATATTCCTATTGAGATTAAAGTATGCTGTGTTTGATTTATTGTTAAGTGCTCATTTTTTCTTTTCATTTGTGGAATTTCGCTTGAATTTTGTGTCAAATCTTAAGTGATAGTACAACTGTGTTTTCTGGGTTTAACTTATAGGGCTAAAAATCTGTTGACAAATCATCGAATTAAGTTTGGTTCGTTGTTGTGGTTTATATGTTTTGTTACGTTAGCTCAGCAAACAATTAGTTTTTCTTTTGTTGGTGAAGTTGTCAATTGAGAACTGTTTGTGTATGTGTTGATGATTAGAGAGTAGGGTTTTCTTAGATGTACTTTTAGACACAAATTCTTGTTGATTTTGCGATGCATTACGTCGTTGCAATTTTGCCTTCGGCTTTTACAGGTTTTACGTTGAAAGATTTTCATATGCTAAATGAAAGTATCATAATTAGCTATTAGGATGAATATAATTTGTTATCCTGTAATCTAGTGTATGGTTTCTCAGTGATCATTTTTTATTTTAGGCCTTTGTCAAAGCTCAAAAGTCAAAAGCTTACTTTAAGCGTTACCAAGTGAAATACAAGAGAAGGCGAGGTATGTTATGTTGTAGTTTTTTCTAATTATTAATGTTTCTCTACTTCAGATTGTTTAATGTATGCTTGGATTTTTGTAGAGGGTAAGACAGACTACCGTGCTAGGATTCGCCTGATCAACCAGGATAAAAACAAGTACAACACTCCGAAGTATCGGTTTGTTGTGCGATTTGTATCCTAATTTGTCTATTTTCTTGTCACTAATTGCTGATATATTACTCACAGATTTGTCAGACTAATTAAAATGAAGTAGCTGGAGGTAATTCTCATGTAGCCTAAAAGCTTTTAAATGTTTTTTCAGTCTCTCTTTGTTTGTTTTATATTATATCGTCATAATTATGTAGTCATGTTAAAAACCTTGCTATTGCCTGCATATATTTTATGCAGTAGAACAATTTATGCGAGGTATATAAGTCTGTTGTGATATGCAATGCCAGTGATTGTGGATATTCACACAAGTCTACTTTGCTTTTATATATATATATTTTACTACTTTACCCCTAACCTCATTATTAGACCAACAAAGATATTACAGCACAAATTGTATCTGCCAACATTGTTGGGGATATGGTGCTTGCATCTGCTTATGGCCATGAGCTTCCCAGATATGGTCTTGAGGTTGGCCTCACGAATTATGCTGCAGGTATAATAAGATTTACCACTTGTTAATCTACCATGTCTGTTCGTTCTTGCCAAAAAGGTTCTCAACTTCTGGTGCACCATTCCAGCTTACTGCACTGGACTCCTCCTGGCTCGCCGTGTCCTGAAAATGCTTGAAATGGATGACGAGTATGAGGGAAATGTTGAGGTATGTGGCATATCTTTTTGGTGTCCATTGACTAATACTACAACTTACCCTATTTGGATGTGGATTTAAAGTTTCAATTCATTTGGTTACAGGCAACTGGGGAGGATTTTTCAGTTGAGCCAACTGATAACAGGAGGCCTTTCCGTGCTCTTCTTGATGTTGGTCTTGTGAGAACAACTACTGGGAACCGTGTTTTTGGTGCTCTCAAGGTAATAAGAAACCTTAGTTTTTTATTGTCTCATGCAAATAACCACTAAAATGAATAATTTGCTATAAATTAGATATCTCATCCAATCATTTTAACACTATTTTTTAAGTTTAGGGTGCATTGGACGGTGGACTTGATATCCCTCACAGCGACAAGAGATTTGCTGGATTCAGCAAAGACGGCAAGCAACTTGATGCTGAAGTTCACCGTAAATATATCTATGGTGGCCATGTTGCCGCATACATGAGGGTAAGGTTAATATTCTTGTATACAATTGCAATGCTAAATCTAAAAACAACTTTAGTTTGAAGAAGGGAGATATGCTTCTCCTTCTCAACTTATTTATTTTTTGTGTTTAAGACTTTGATGGAAGACGAACCAGAGAAGTACCAATCTCACTTTAGTGAATATATAAAGAGAGGTATCGAGGCTGACAACCTTGAGGAGATGTACAAGAAGGTTCATGCTGCCATTCGAGCTGACCCTACACAGAAGAAATCTGAGACGCAGCCCCCAAAAGAGCACAAACGGTATGACCTTATGCATCACTTTGTTGATTTAAATCTATTTTCTTCTGTAATTGAGTTTGTGGCAAATTCGATGATGATGATGGTGATTTCATTTTGTGACAGGTACAACCTGAAGAAGCTGACTTATGAGGAAAGGAAGGCTAAGTTAATTGAAAGATTGAAAGCACTCAATGATGCTGGTGAAGACGAAGATGATGACGAGTGAACCCAATACTAGAATATTTTTGTTGGTCATTTCATTAGAACGTCTTCCATAGTTTACTAAAAATTCAAGAACCTGGCTTTTTTAACAGAGTTGAAAACTAGTTTTGTCGCCGTTATGTTTGTTTTAAAAATTGCAGTAAAATCGTTTATGTGGATTCAAGTAAGTTATTCATGTTTGTAACGAACAATATTCAGTTTGTGAAAACGCAGCGGACGAGAAGATATTATAGACTGTTGATTCCCTATGTGCTATCGCCGGTCGATATGAAATCCTGGAGTCATGGGTTAGTACCAAAAGCATGGTCTGTCTCCGGGTTTTCTTTTATATCCTAGGCTGGTGTTTGCCGAGTCGAAGAAAGAAGTTGCTTATAACAAATCATCGGGTGTGTAAAGAAAATAGCAGTCAGGGCCCATTTCCTTGTGCAAGCACACCAGGCCCATAATTTACTAGAAGAAGGGCTTGTCTTTATGGTTTGATCACGAATGGATTACAACTCTTCTTCCAACTACTGTTGCCCTTTACTCTTAATATTTCCTAGTTTTCTTCCGCAATCGGCATGTTGTCGATAATTGGAGATTGATATTTGACACCAATTATTTATAATCTTATATGTATGTTGATGGCTTCTTCTGATGTCTTGAATATGTTGCTGGCTATCGGTGTTTGGTGTACTGCTTACATTCTTTCGTCTTTTCGTATCCTCAATTCCATTTGTCCCCGTTACGCTTCTCAACCCAGTAGGCCCTGACTGCCAGCCACTTCTAAGGTTAGTTAATGTTGCCAATTTTTAACTGCTTTCACTTAAAATTATATACAAATATATATATATATATATATATATATTATATATATATTATTTTGGGAACCAATGAGTTGGCTTAGTTTTCAATTTCAGCATAAAAAATTTAGATGATTTGTTGATTGGAAGGTTGGAAAGTGACCATCTAGTTTTTAACTGCCCAGGTTTCAGCTCATATGTTCATGTTGTGGGTATTTATTCGTGTTGAATGTGATGTGATGCCTACAGCACAGCCTTAAGCTGGTCAAATCTCCACGGTTTTCATTTTAACTCCAGCGGATAACATGTACTTACAGATTGTTTGAAGCTTGAATATGGTTTATTTATTTATTTTTGCATATTTGATCAGCTCTGCCTGAAATGTATGATTCATCCTCTGTGTTTTGACTGCCTAACTTGAGTACCCAGTTGGAGTACACAGTTCATTGAACATTTTACGTATCATACTGAGGTTTGTTACTTTTGTTTTGTGATATTCTGCCTCTAATTGCTTGTGTAACGTAATGACATACCCATTCTTTGCTTGATTTCCCTGTAAATATCATCATCATATTGTTATTGTTATGTCCATGATTGAAGCAGGGCGAGGCGAGTTGCTACTCTCTCTCTCCCTCTCTCTCTCTCTCTCTCTCTCTCTCTCTCTCTCTCTCTCGCGCCGAGGTGGCGATGTCATTTCATATCATCCAAGGAAAAGGAAAAAAAGTTATGGAAGCGAGGTAGGATATTGCAGCATTTAATTATGATGTTAGTGCTTCGGACTGCTGTAAGACTTGATGGTGCTGGGATTTAATGATTATTAATGCACAATCGACGATTATTAATAAACTTTCGTTCCAATGGTTCTGACGTAAAGTCACTCTTAATCACAAGTTGAACAATCTACAGAAGACAACACAAATGTTGTTGCGTGGGTGAAGGCTTGATGTTCAAACAATGAATGAATGATATTCTGGTTTTCACCCTACGGAGCATGATAGTTACTAATACCAACTGAAACATGGAAGAGGTAATAAACATTGAGGATTGGTCCCAGCACACGTGTTAGTTTTGTATGATTGTGTCTGGAATCATATTGAGAGAATCACCTTTTTGTGTTCCAACTCCAAGCTCATACCAGGATTATTTCTCTTCTTTGGCAAACTCGACCAGATAGAACATTGGAATTAACACATGTAATATGACAAGAAGCCACCGACTTTGTGTTTTGGCAAAACTACATGACTATGTAATTGATAATATATCAATAAATATTCCACTAAAATGCTAAAAAAATAAAAATTAAAAAAAAACTTTCAATCATGAATCGCATCGAATTTCGCCACTACAGTGTATGTATGAATTGTGACTCTCTCCTGTTTCTTTGGGAGTTCACAATTTTAATTTCATTATGGATTTCGTCTAACGTACAACTGATAAGCATGTTACTGTTTCTGCAGAAGAATCCGGGGGAAGTGCAGCGGGAAAAAGGGTAAACGTAATAATTTCCTGACAGCTAGAAGCACCTGAATTTCAGCAAAATTTTACTGATGAAGTTCATATTCAGTGGTCCGGAAAGAATTTTTCACTTGGGCAAAGTTGTTGAGAATGTTTCAGGATTTCATTCCACCTTCTGTGATACTGGAGATGGTTTGATTTTTCTAATCTTTGATCTTCGAACTATTGTAACTTTCCAGGTTGTTGGTTCTCAGCATTGGCCAGACATTCCAAGTTATGGGGCATCTGTGAGGGCATCTGTGGCAACGGAATGGATGTGGTATCATCACGTATTCAGCCCAAATCAAGATTATAACATTTTTTTCAACTGCAATAACTGAAAATATCATTTCTATTTCTTCTGCTTAAGATATAGAACTATTTTCATTATTACAGAGAACTGCTCAATGGCCTCTGCCAAAATTCTGGATGCCATCCAAAGCAGATTATTGTCTTCGGGTATTGCTACACGCATTTCTGTTTCTTCAATATTATGTTTGTCTCATTCTTGCATCAGACATGAAACTCCGTGCCTTTATTCTCAGGAATGGAGTGAGTGACTCCCAGTTCTATCAGGTTTTAAACTTCGAGTTGAAGCAAATCATTGAGATAATTGCAGCAGTTTTCTTCTTTCATTTCGTACGTTAAACTAACTAAAATTTGTATTGTTCTTTAATTTTAGGCATGCAATGATTTTGGGGATGGCAAGGAGTCTGTTCCAAAGTTTGCAGTAATTGTGGCTCAGAAGGACCGCACAAGGCTATTCCCAAAGGAAGGATCCCGAAATGTTTCTCCAGGTGACCTAACTTCCAGCGTTATTTTCTTTTTTTATTTAACACCTGTACAGAGTCAACACTCTCCTTTTCTCCACAGGGACAGTTTCAGAAACAAAAATTGTGCCTCCCAGAAATTATGATTTCTCTGTGTGCTCATGCTGGGATGATTGGAACTTCAAAACCTGTACACTACACTGTCTTGCTAGATGAGATTGGTTTGCAATCCTGAGGGATGGCAAAACTTTATTCATTCACTGTCATATGTGTAAGTTCTCAAGCTCCTATATATTGCTTCGATTAGTAACCTGACCTGCCATTGCTGGCATAATTTTTTTTTCTTTTTTTTTGTTAAAAGATTCAGGGAGCCAAAGGGGTACGAGAGCACCTTCCCTTTGGTGAGTTACTACACTTAAAGTTTCATAATCTCCTTTATCTCGAGAAGGAAATGCATGCATCATCTTACTGTAATATGTTTTTTATCCTCGGATCTATGAAACTCTATGAAAAAACAAGAGTCATCGGCATTGTGAAACTCCAATAAAATCACATGCAAAATGCAATACTCGGGGTGTTCAAATTTTAAAATTTACCAACCATCTAAGCCTTACAGAAATCGAGAAGTCGAGCTGCAGTGCCATACCCATTTGTAGAAATCGGAAAATAAAGCACACAATTACAAAGTGCAAATGCTTCTGAAATTGAATCTCCAAACACAAACCGTTCAAACAACAATCAAAGTTCTGTTTAATAGACATTGATCAACACACAACACAAAACATATAGCACACTGATCACCCAGGTAATTAAAAGGAATGGAAGCAATGCTTCAGAATGATCATCACCAACAGCTTCACGAATGCATATGTCTCATTTCTGTTTCGCACTTGGTGAAGACTCGAATTTGTCAACACTGTCATCCTCGGCATGCATCAGCTCGAAATCCAGTGGCTGTTCTTCTTCATTTTGCACTTGATAATGAGCATGTGGCTGTGGATTCTGCTGTTGTTGCAGCAGCTGCTGCTGATGTTGGCTGCATTCTCCACGCACGTATTCGCCTCCAATGTTACGTAGGCCTAGATGTTGATGCTGATACGGGTCCTGAAGCTGGAGCTGTTGAAGCTTCTGTGCGGACGCAGCCACGGGCGCACTGCTTCCATGATTTTTGATCCCAGGAAATCCCGTGATTGTTTCATTATTTGGTGCAATTTGTGCAAGCAAGTTTCTCATATGCTGTATTTCGCTTCTTATTTGATTGTTCAATGCTGGCAGCAAAAAAAATGTCAAAAAATACAAATAAAAAATTTAAAATATATAATCAATAATATTTAAAATATAAATAAAAAATTAAAACAAATGAATGTAACGAACACATACATGTATTATAGATAATTTATTAATATATTTATCTTAAAATTTTAAAATATACGGAGAATATGTAGTAAATATCTTCTACTTCTCTGAATACCCAATTTTTATGTCATACACAGAATCATTAATTGATTCACGAACAGATAATGAAGGAAACTGAGGAGAAATGTGAATTAAGATATGTGGCAAAGAAGTCAAAAGAATAATAATTACTTACAGTCTTGCCATTGAACCTGTTCTGTCATTATACCCATTTGATCTTTGAGCATATTATTTTCGGAATTCAATGAATTGCTTTCAGTCTGCATGTTAGTAAGAAAATCAAATTAGAAAACTGCTTACAAAGAAATAGCATAATGCAAATTATTCATTATATTCAAACATCAATCATTTCATATCATACAGATTGACTGACGATCAATGAAGTGATGTTAATCACCTGCAATAAGATCAATCGAGTAGATAATTTAGTTGATTGAGATTGCAGAGTTTCCAAGGTATGTTGAAGCACGTACATGTACAACTTCTTCTTCTCCTTTGCCCTAATTGCTGACATCCGGTTGGCCATGATTCTGTTACACATTCAAATGAGCTATAGCATAGTGCTAAACACAAAAGACAAAGTGGACATCGCATGCATGAAAATGAAAATTAAAATGAGAAACTTGGTGGAAGGTTGTACATTTAAAATGTGTACATCTTTTTATTCTAATTTATTAACTGCAGGTAATGAGATCGAGTTCAATGTATAATTTCATACTGTAGATTGTCATTCCCTTTAATACCACAAAAAGTTATAAAACCCCATAGAATTGAATTAACAACAGCAAACCCCATAGAAAGCTAATAGCACTGGACGTAATAATATATAAGAAATTTTATACAAAGGAAAGAGAAGGCTCCAAAAGCTTCAATGATTCAAATGAAACACTTGGAAAAGATGACACTAAAGCCACAAGAAAATGAGATTACATAAATAACAATAACAAGTTAATTCTTCATATATAAATAAATGAAAACTATACCTCTTTGCACGCTTTGGGTCATATTTGGCTAATTCTGCTAGCTCATGAGGAGGCATGGTTTTCCTGAATGCAATTGGTTTATCATTTGCCTTTGGTGTCGGCAGTGGTGGCATTCCTGGTGGAGCCATTGGTGGCAGATTAATTATTTTTGGTGGAAATGGTAGCATTGGAGGCGTATTATTGGAGTCAGCAATCGGAGACCAAGCAGCTATTGATGTTGGTAACCTGGAATATTGCTCGTTCATATTAGGCAGTCGTTGATCAACAAAATCCATGTTCAATAATTTGCTAAACAAATCTTCATTCGCCGATGAAGATTCTTTTCCCGAGCCTGCAACATTTTGTATCGTTTTGATTAATTACAAATCATGTTTTCAGTATTTAGAGTTAGTTCTGGGCTGGCTAGGTTTTCACCTATTCCTTCATATAAAATGTTTAAATCTGGTGGAGCCGTTAGCGATAAGATCGCATTAGGATCATAATCGTCTTCACCGAGAGATAAGAAATCTTCTTCCTCCTCCTCTATTGGTCTCTTGCCCTTATCCATGACTGTAAATCAATCCAAAACCTTCTACTCCAAAAAAGAAAAAAAAATTAGTGATTACGTCAAAGAAATATTAGATGTACTTGGAAATTTAGAAGAAACCCTTCAAATTTTTGTGTCAAAATATATATTATGATGCAAGAACTGATCATTTTCAGAAGATCAAATACATATAAATCATGCTAGGAAACTATCATGATGTTACGAAACCCCCGATTAAGGATCAGTGGCAAAAATGTATGTGCGTATCAAAAACAAAGTGGGTGTGAGAATCTGATGATGCATACAGAAATTACACACTATTGATCAGCATCTCGGAGTAAGGGATTGGTGGGCAAACAAAGTGATTATATATTTGTCTTCGAAGCTTTGGTAGTGAGAAAGTAGAGAGTCTCAGCCACAAAAATGTAGGAAAGTTTGAAATACGGTGTTTTGACAGCAAGGATGAATTTATTAGGAATTGTTTACTGTTATTGTCATCTTTAAAATGCGTAATCTATTACGAGGGACCCACTAGGCAAGACCAAGTACATTGGTCAACGGTTGACTTTGACTGCATGGGTCAACTAAATTTAGAGTCTTTGGGGTTCCGCGAAGGGGTTTTAGCCCAGATTTTGTTATCATGAATTAAGTAAGAAAAATTACTGAGTAAAATTAGAACATGGTAACCCATCTGGGTGAGTGTCGCACTTTAATGAATTTATAAGATTTTTAAAAAAAAAGAAATTCAGAATTTCAGCCCATAATCAATCTGAAAAGTTACTGAACGGAGGAATGAAGTGTGTTTAGATACTGACAAAAGAAAGGTGCCAACAATTGGCAAGAAAATTCAATGAATCTATCGAGTTTTGAGGTCCACCATTAAGGCAATAATATTGCGTTCAAGTGTTCCTTACAACCTCATTTCTTATTGAACAACAATTTTGGCATTTGGGTAATCAAAATACGATTGCCAATTGACCAAAATTAAGTCTTCATTATAAAAAAAAACCCAGAATTGCCAAAATATAAACAGTCAATTAATGAAATACAAAAATAAATACAGTAATAATTTGGTTACCAATTGCATGATATGATATTGGAAGTTCGCCAATTTCAGGTGTCAAAAACTCAAGGTGTTATTCAACCACATACATTGGCTTCCACGTTGCTTTTTATTTTTTTAAAAAAAGTGAAGTCTATATTCAATAACTACGGTTTTCATAAGTAAGCTAGGCTACAAAAATTTGGTTTGTATCCATGATATGTCCACATGTAATCTATGCAGGGGTACGTGATCTGGACTACATGACCTGCATGCAATCCATGTGAAGGAATACGACTACTCTACTCTACTTTGTTTTGCTATCTTTATTTTGCTATTAAGTATTATTTATTATTTGAAGTAGTTATTATAATTGTTGACTTGTTCTACAGTAGATAAGGTTAGTGGGGTTTGGGTGTTGGAGTAAGTGGCTTAAAACTACCGTTAGTGGCTTGAAACTACTGTTAGTGGCAACATGCTCCCTATGATTTAGTTAAAGTTTGTTATCGTTGATCTATTTAAAGTTCATATGTAAGAGAAGAGGGGATAATGAGAAAAATACAAAGGTTTCCTTCTCTTAATTTCTTCTCTTTTCTTCCTTATTTCTGAGTTCTATCTTCGTTCCACAAATTCAACTTATCAATTGGTATCAGAGCTCGGTTCCAACAATGGAGACTAGGGGGAAAGCCCATCAATCTAACGCCGAGTTTAGAAGTGAAGTCCAGGAAATCTTGAGCCGACATGAGTCTATCTTGCAGACAGTGCTCAATGAGATCCAATCCATGCGTGCTTCGCAAACAAACCATACCCTTGCTGCCGAAATCAACCCCTTTGCACCAGCAGAGTCCTCCCGAACCATAACCCACGCAGCCATCGCCAATCCTCCCCACTCATTGGACAAACATTCCCGACTTAAATTAACCTTTCCTAACTTTCATGGAGAAGACCCAACTGGGTGGATCTATAAGGCCGAGCAATTTTTTGAATTCCAAAAGGTGGAACCAGAACAGCAAGTGCAGCTAGCTTCCTTTCACTTGGAAGGCATTGCCCTACAATGGCATCGATGGATTACCAAATTTCGAGGGCCACTTACATGGGCAGAATTCACCAAGGCACTCCTTCTACGATTCGGACCAACGGATTACGAAGACCCTTCAGAAGCATTAACGAGGTTGAAACAAATAACCTCAGTGGCAACCTATCAAGAATCATTTGAAAAGATATCACATCAAGTTGACAATCTTCCTGAGCAATTCCTTGTTGGGTGTTTCATAGCGGGATTGCGAGATGACATTCGATTGGATGTAAAGGTGAAACAACCAAGAACCTTACCCGAAGCCATAGGAATCGCTCGTTTGATCGAAGAACGAAATAATCTACAACGGAAAGACCAGTAGCGGCGGCACCTATAAAACCTCCAATACACCACCGTTCCAGCGAGTTCAACCAACAGCCGGTATTCTTGGTCCTTCCCCGAATCAGAGGCCAAATCCAATTCCACCAGTTCGTCGAATTTCTGCGCAGGAGGCTAAAGAGCGTCGCGAGCAAGGGCTCTGTTTCTATTGTGATGAAAAATATGTTCCTGGACATCGTTGCCAACGGCCGCAACTCTTTATGATAGAAGACTGTTCTGTGCAAGAAAAAGAAGAAGAAAGCCTTATAAGCAATGAACAAGAATTTGTTAAGTCACTGCCCGAAATCTCTTTTCACGCCATGTCAGGGACCAATCATCCTCAAACCCTTCGTATGGCTGGAAAAATTAGAAATCAGAAGGTTACGGTGCTCATCGATGGTGGTAGTACGCACAACTTTATCGACCAAACAACCGTCAAAAGGTTAGCTTTGCCCGTAGTGCGTGATCAGTCCTTTCAGGTAATGGTAGGAAATTGCGAAAAAATTGAGTGTGTTGGCCGATGTCAAAATCTTATCTTGAATATCCAAGGTCATTCCATTGAAGCTGATTTTTATGTCTTGCCAATTGCCGCCAGTCCAGTAGTCTTGGGAGTACAGTGGTTGGAAACGTTGGGTCCAGTCGAAACTGATTATCGTAAACTCACCTTATCTTTCGTTCAGGAAGGACAACAACATTTATTACAGGGATTGCGTCGAACTCATCTCGAGCCTTTGGATGACAGTGAACTTCAACAATTAACAGGAGTGGGATTTTATCTACAGTTATTAACCTTACGGGACACGAATTCTTCTACTCAATTTTTCAACAAAAATACCAATCGTTCAGAGCTCGATCGTCTGCTTGAAGGGTTCTCAGAAGTTTTTTCGGAAAAGCAGCAGCTTCCACCTTCCCGACAACATGACCATAAAATTCTCTTGAAGAATGATCAGGATCCAATCAGTGTACGTCCATACCGATACCCTCAATACCAAAAGGCTGAAATTGAAAAGATGGTGAGAGAATATTTAGATTGTGGAATAATTCGAACCAGCACCAGCCCCTTTTCATCACCAGTTTTATTAGTAAAGAAAACGGACGGGACCTGGAGATTCTGTGTAGATTACCGAGCCCTTAACAGCATCACCATCAAAGATAAGTATCCCATTCCAATTATTGATGAGCTCTTGGATGAATTATATGGAGCCCAATTCTTTTCAAAAATTGACCTCCGTTCAGGCTACCATCAGATCAGAGTAAAAGAGGAAGACATCCACAAAACTGCTTTTCGCACACATGAGGGACACTACGAGTTTGTAGTCATGCCCTTTGGGTTAACAAATGCTCCTGCAACCTTTCAGAGTCTTATGAATGACCTCTTTCGACCTCTCTTACGTAAGTGGGTCCTGGTATTTTTTGATGACATTTTAGTTTATAGTCGGACATGGGAGGAACACCTACAACATCTCAAAACTGTGTTAGAGATTTTATCCGCTAATCAGCTTACTGCAAAACTCTCTAAGTGTCAGTTTGGCACCACTCGGGTAGAATATTTGGGGCATGTCATTCAATCCAATGGAGTCTCGATGGATCCCAAGTAAAATTCAATCCGTGCAGACATGGCCTACTCCAACAACAATCAGAGGAGTGCGAGCTTTCCTAGGACTGGCTGGATATTATCGAAAGTTTATCAGAGGGTTTGGAACCATAGCAGCGCCACTCACCCAGCTAACTTCCAAGGCCGGATTTCATTGGAATGATAAGGTAGAACAAGCCTTTCATGAATTAAAAAAAGCCCTCACAACAGCACCGGTCTTATGCCTTCCGGACTTCACCAAACAATTCATTGTTGAGTGTGACGCTTGTGGTACTGGCATTGGAGCCATCTTGGCACAGGAAGGCCGACCGATAGCATTTTTTAGTGAGGCTTTAAAAGGGTCGACACTTTCATTGTCCATCTATGACAAAGAAATGCTAGCTATTGTCAAGGCCATTAGAAAGTGGCGGCCATACCTTCTTGGGCGACCTTTTATCATTCGAACGGATCAACGGAGCCTGAAATACCTCCTAGAGCAAAGAATTTCCACACCAACACAGCTACGATGGTTGCCAAAAATTTTAGGTTATGACTACGTCATTGAGTATAAAAAGGGGGCTGAAAATAAGGGAGCAGATGCACTCTCACGCATTGCCGAGTTTGAATTCCACGCCATCTCCTTGCCTAATTCAGATTGGTGGACCGTCCTTCAACAAGAAGTCAAGTCAGACTCTTTTTACTTAGAGGATAAAGCTCATCGGGATAAATCTCCTCAATTATATTTTCAGAGAGACGGTGTTTGGTTCAAAAAAGGAAAGGTATGGTTGAGTCCTAACTCATCATTAATTCCGTTCATATTAAAAGACAATCATTCTTCACCAATTGGGGGCCATTTCGGGTATCAAAAAACACTCAGTAGGATTCGAGCTATTTTTCTTTGGCCTGGTATGCGAATTGCAGTGCAACAATTAATCAAAGAATGTGACACTTGCCAACGATGTAAGGCAGAGACCCTCCAACCTGCGGGGCTCCTACAACCTTTGTGTATACCGGATACTATTTGGGCTGACATCTCCATGGACTTTATTGAAGGTTTGCCATCTTCTCAGGGATATTCGGTCATCATGGTAGTGGTAGATCGTTTGTCGAAATATGCTCACTTTGTACCTATAAAACATCCATTCACCTCATTATTGATAGCGAAAGTTTTTCTTAATCACATTGTGAAACTACATGGAGTACCCAAGTCCATCATCTCTGACCGAGATAAGGTTTTTATGAGTGCTTTTTGGAAAGCCTTGTTTCACATGCAGGGAACCTCACTCCATATGAGTACAAGTTATCATCCACAAACGGACGGCCAGACAGAAGTCGTTAATCGAACTCTCGAACAGTATCTCCGATGTTTTACCCATGATCAACCAAGAAAATGGGTGGAATGGCTTGCTTGGGCGGAATATAGTTACAATACGACGGTCCATTCGGCTACCCGGTTATCTCCTTTTGAAGTGGTTTATGGCAGGCCCCCTCCCAACTTGCTGACTTATGTTCCGGGAACCTCCAAGGTACAGGCGGTGGATGAATTCTTAAGGAGTCGAGACGCGACTCTCAAAAACTTACGGTATCATATAAAAATGGCCCAAAATCGAATGAAGGTACAAGCTGATCAACATCGACGAGAACTGACTTTTGAGGTAGGTGATTATGTTTATTTGAAATTACAGCCCTACCGCCAACAATCGGTCCAATTTCGCAGCTCTCTCAAGCTGTCACCAAGGTATTTCGGACCCTATAAAATTCTGGCTAAAGTTGGTCCTGTCGCTTATCGCTTAGAGCTGCCTGAAGGATCTAGGATACATAACGTTTTCCATGTCAGTTTGTTAAAGAAGTATTTGGGCACTTCAGTTCCTGTAATGCCGTCTTTACCACCAGTTGCGGAAGACTCTATTTTACAGCCTCAACCAGCAGCTATTATTGACAGGCGCACCATTTGTCGAGGTAAGTATAGACCGAAAGAAGAAATTCTTGTGCAATGGGCTGGAGCTCCACAGGGAAGATGCCACATGGGAAAATACACGACGATTCCAACGAACGTACCCAACTTTTGTCCTTGAGGACAAGGACACTTTCAGGGGGATGGAATGATATGTCCACATGTAATCTATGCAGGGGTACGTGATCTGGACTACATGACCTGCATGCAATCCATGTGAAGGAATACGGCTACTCTACTCTACTTTGTTTTGCTATCTTTATTTTGCTATTAAGTATTATTTATTATTTGAAGTAGTTATTGTAATTGTTGACTTGTTCTACAGTAGATAAGGTTAGTGGGGTTTGGGGTGTTGGAGTAAGTGGCTTAAAACTACCGTTAGTGGCTTGAAACTACTGTTAGTGGCAACATGCTCCCTATGATTTAGTTAAAGTTTGTTATCGTTGATCTATTTAAAGTTCATATGTAAGAGAAGAGGGGATAATGAGAAAAATACAAAGGTTTCCTTCTCTAAATTTCTTCTCTTTTCTTCCTTATTTCTAAGTTCTATCTTCGTTCCACAAATTCAACTTATCAATCCACTGGTTTGCATGGTGGAAGCTCACCAAATTAAAGTTTGTGCTGGAATCTAGGCATCTTTGTCTTCTCATTTTTGGGCAAAACCAATATGATTATATAAATCACATGCAAAATGCTATACTCGGATGATCAAATTTTAAACTTTAGCATCAATTTTAGCCTAACAGAAGTCCAGCAGCAATGTGATGCCCATGTGTAGAAATCTGAAAATCAAGCACACAATTACAAAGTGCAAATCCTTCTGAAATTGAATCTCGAAACACAAACTGTTCAAACAACAATGAAAGTTCTGTTTAATAGACAGTGATCAGCACACAACACAATATATATAATACACTGATCACCCTGGTAGTTAAAAGGAATAAAAAGCAATGCTTCAGAATGATCATCACCAACAGTACATGAGTGCATATCTCGCTCATTTCTGTCCCTCACTAGGCGAAGACTCGAATTCGTCAACACTGTCATCCTCGGCATGCATCAACTCGAATTCCAGTTCTTCGTTTTGCACTTGACAATAAGCATATGGCTGTGGACTCTGCTGTTGTTGCCGTTTCTGCTGCTGCTGATATTGGATGCGTTCTCCACGCGCGTATTCGCTTCCAAAGTTACGTAGGCCTAGATATCGATGCTACCGAAGATTTCCCTGCACTTGTTGCTGCTGAAAATCTCGCTGCACCTGTTGATGCTGATACGGGTCCTGAAGTTGGAGCTGTTGAAGCTTCTGTGCGGACGCAGCCACGGGTGCACTGCTTCCATGATTGTTGATCCCAGGAAATCCAGTGATTGTTTCATTATTTGGTGCAATGTCTGCAAGCATGTTTCTCATATGCTGTATTTCGCTTCTTATTTGATCGTTCAATGCTGTCAGGGAAAAAAGAAAAACCATTAGAATATATATACAATCTCCCAAATTACGAATGTATAATAATAACTTAAATAATATAAATATACGTTACATATTTATTCTGGCTTAGTATATATTTAGTACAAAATTTTTTTTTCAAAATTATAAAATTTTATTTACATTATTAATATTTTAAAAATTATTTAAATATCTCTTAATTTACAGTAAATATCTCAATATAAAGATGTATTAGGTATATTTACATATCTTTAAAATTTTAAATTATATATAAAACTTTCAATAAATATCTTGTACTTCTTTACACCCCCAATTTCTATGTCATACTCAGAATCATTAATTAATTCACAAACACACAACAAAGGAAACTGAAGAGAAACATGAATTAAGATATAGAGCATAGAAGTGAAAAGAATAATTACTTACAATCTTGCAAATGAAGCTGATGTGTTATGATACCCATTTGATCTTTCTTTCAGTCTATTGTTTTCAGAATTCAATGAATTACCTTCAGTCTACATGTTAGTAAGAAAATCAAATTAGAAAAATGCTTACAAAGAAATACCATAATGCAAATGATTTATTATTGTATCACAGAATTACTAATTTCATATCATACAGCTTGAAGATCAACGAAGTGATGTTAATTACCTACAATAAGGTTAATCGAGTAGAAAATTTAGTTGATTGAGATTGCAAAGTTTGCAAGGTATGCTGAAGCATGTACATGTACAACTTCTTCTTCTCCTTTACCCTAATTGCTGACATCTGGTTGTCCATGATTCTGTTACACATCTAATCCAAATGAGTTATAGCATAGTGCTAAAACAAAAGACAAAGTGGAAATTTTTGTTAAAAAAGAAACACATTATATGCATGAAAATAAAAACTAAAAAAGAAAGTTGGTTCAAGGCTTTATATATTAAAACATGTATATCATTCGTTCTAATTTATTAATTGCATATAATGACATTGAGTTCATGTGTAATTTCGTACTTTATATAGTTTGTTTATCATTTTCTTCAATAATAACACAATAAATTTTAGTTCAAATGATGCAGTTTAAAGATTAATTTTGAATTCTTTTTAAAATATAAATTTAAATTTAGATTTGTGATTATGATTTATACATGTTTATTTATAAACTTGAATTTATACGTAATTATATTTTTAAATTACAAGATATTTTTTAAAAAATTCTTTTCCGTACATCTAACTCTAGATAGGTATTATATGTTTTAATTTAAACTATACACATTTTAAATATACAACCATCAACTAAGTTTCTTTTAGTAATTTTTGTTTTCATGCATATACTTCTTCTTTTGTGTAAAAAATACACGATCATGTTATATATATATATATATATATATATATATATTCTAGCACCAGCACCATGTGAAACGAAGAATTGAATATATATATTCTAGCACCAGCACCATGCGAAACAAAGAATTGAATTAGCAGCAGCAAACCCCACAGAAAGCTAATAGCACTGGACATAATAATATATAAGAAATTTTATACAAAGAAAGAGAAGGCTCCAAAAACTTCAATGTCAAAAATGATTCAAATGAAACGTTTAGAAGAGATGATACTAAAGCCACAAGAAAATGAGATACATAAATAACAATAACAAGTTAATTCTTCATAAATAAATAAATGAAAACTATACCTCTTTGCACGCTTTGGGTCATATATGGCTACTTCTGCTAGCTCATGAGGAGGCATGGTCTTCCTGAATGCAATTGGTTTATTAGTTGCCTTTGGTGTCGGCAGTGGTGCCGGTGCCGGTGGAGCCATTGGTAGCAGATTAATTATTTTTGGTGGAACTGGCGGCATTGGAGGCTTAGTATTAGCGTCAGGAATCGGAGACCCAGCAGCTTTCGATGTTGGTCACCTGGAATATTTGCTCCTTCCTAGCGGGCAGTCGTTGATCAGCCAAATCCATGTTCAAGAATTCGTTAAAGAAATCTTCATTCGCCGCCTCCATTTCATCCACCGACGAAGTTTCTTTTCCAGAGCCTGCAACATTTTGTATCGTTTTGATCAATTACAAATCATGTTTTCAGTATTTAGAGTTACTCTGGGCTGGGTAGGATTTCACCTATTCCTTCATATAAAATGTTAAAATCTGGTGGAGCCGTTAGCGATAAGATGGCACTAGAGTCATAATCATCTTCGCCAAGAGATAAGAAATATTCTTCTTCCTTCTCTATTGGTCTCTTGTCCTTATCCATGACTGTAAATCAATCCAAAACCTTTAACTCCGAATAAAGGAAAAAAATTGTCAAAGAAATGTTAGGTACGCTTGGAAATTTAGAAGGAAGCCTTCAAAATTTCATGTCAAAGTATATATTATGATGCAAGAACTGATCATTTTCAGAAGATCAAATACATATAAATCATGCTACGAAACCCAAAGAATCTTTCAAAATGATGGTGATACTAGAAAACCCTAGATGAAGGATCAATGACAAATATATATATGCATATAGAAAACAAAGTGGGTTTGAGAATCTGATGATTAAACACTAATGATCAACATCTCAGAATAAGAGATTTGTGAGCGAACAAGGTGATTGTATATTTGTTTTCTAAGCTTTGGCAGTAAGAAAATACAGAATATCAGCCACAAAAATGTAGGAAAGTTTGTACTCCGTTGACTTGACTGCAAGGATGAATTTATTAGGAATTATTTACTGTAGTTGTCATCTTTAAAGTGTGTAATCTATTACGACGGACCCACTAGGCATGACCAAGTAAGAGGTCAACGGTTAACTTTTCCTTCACAGGTCAACTAAATTTAGAGTCTTTGGGGTTGCACGAAGGGGTTTTAGCCCAGATTTTGTTATCATGAATTGAGTAGGAAAAATTAGAATATGGTAACCCATCTGGGTGAGTGTCGTACTTTAATGAATTTATCAGAATTTTTTTTTATTCAGAATTTCAGGCCATAATCAATCGGAAAAGTTATTGAACGGAGGAATGAAGTGCATTTGGATACAAACAAAAGAAAGGTACCAACAATTGGCAAGAAAATTCAATGAATCTTTTTGAGTTTTGAGGTCCGCCATTGAGGCAATATTGCGTTCAAGAGTTCCTTACTTCATCATTTCTTAATGAACAATTTTGGCATTTGGCAACATCATTTGCATAATCAAAATACGATTGCCAATTGACCAAAATTAAGTCTTTATTAGAAACCCAGGCTTGCAAGTATTAATAACCCAAAAGCCAAAATATAAACAGTCAATTAATGATATACAAAATAAAGGTACAAACAGTGAAAATAAATACAGTAATGATTTATCTAATTTCTCATCCACAGCCTTATCTCTAAAACAAAAGCAATAAAAAACAAGATAGTGATCGCGACGCCGTAGCCTGCGTTCCATCCATTTCCTTTCTCACCCAAATGAATCCCATAGAAAACATTTGCTATTGCAAAGATTATCAGAATCCTCCCCGTGTTTTGATGATACCAGTTCCAGTATTTTCTCACTTTCGATGACTTGTCTGGTCTAGCCAAAAATGCTATTACCTGGAGGCACCCAAGCACGAGAATGAAGATGCCTAGAGCTTTGTGAGTAGAGACATCCGCATCAAGTTTACTATCCAACACCAGTCCGGAAATGACACCGGCAACTCCAAGCATAAATGCCAGAGATTGAATCAAAGCATGTGCATAAAACCAGATTGGATCCCATTGCTTTAGATGTCGAGCCACTATTGCTCCAATGATCGTCAGAATTCCCCACCCCAGCATGTTCAATATTCCATGGCCCTTCCTTAGTTTTGAATGTGGGCTTTCTGATTTTGTTTGACCTGTTTGTTTCACCGGTGAAAAAACAAAGAAGGCAAGTTATCATCTCTATTTACGTGTCCTCCTCAATAATAAGCATTAAACTATGACTGAAAGATTAATAAAAAGAAATAATAATAATAATAAAAATGATTATTAAAATCATAATATGTCGACTATTTCCATATGCTTTGGTAGTGGGTGCCACCAAACATAGCCTACTATATATTTTTAAATATAGGAGCTCACCTGTAACATAATTCAGCACGGTGCTGACTTTTTCACGGTGCTCCTTCAACGCGAAGTTGGGTGACGTCGGAAAAAAGCCGATCGGTCCGAGGGAGTAGATCAGCCGTGTAAGCGGCTGGTCGTTGTTGAGCTGGAAAACTAAGTATATGCGTGCAGATTGAGAGATCACCATTGAAGAATTGCGGAGAACATTCAGGTTTCCCTGATCAACCAAGACTAGATTTGGTGCTTGTCCGTTGAGAGCATACTGCTTGATATTGCTGGTTCCGTCGGAAAGTACCCACCCTACGATCGCACTCGATCCCACCATCTGGCCGTTGGGTGAAAATCCCATTCCGACGAAAGAGTTTGTGTCAGGAGCAGAGAGAACAAAGCTCCATACGTTTGCTGAAGTCCGCACATACTGCATGCAACAGAAGAAACTATGTGTATATATATATATATATATAGACACACACACTACAGCGATTGAAGATTTTTAACGAACGGGTGGCTCATAACGAAAATGGGAAGCTTACTCTGAGGATGAAGTTTTGAGGCGCCCAGACGGAAGCGCAGCTGACAGAAGTTGTATCAAAAGGCAAGTTATTGAGGATGAGATTGGAACTGCATGAATCTGTTGTTTGTGAATCAACAAAAACTGATAAGCCACAATAGATGACGAAGAAGAAGAGGATTGTAGCAGCCTTCATCTCTCTTTTCCTCCTTGTTTCCTTTCCAACCAACTAGTTGAATGATTCAGCTTTTGAAGACTTTATGGAGTGGAAGAATAGTTGGTTGTCACGTATAAGTAGTAGTTGAGAATGATTGATGACTTGTTTTTAAAGTAAACGGGCGTGATATGACAGCCAGCAGCGATTTCAGAACAAACAAATGCAGATCCATACAGACAGGATTAGGTAAGTTCATTGCAACCGGGCTACCATTACCATCTGATAATCGAAGTACATACATAATAAGACCAGTCAGTCCAGATAAATCAAACTAAAAATCGATCGGCAATTCGAGGGATGTAGGATTCTATGAATGAAGGGGATGTTCCAGTGATGATTACTGAGAAACCATAAGTGGTTTGTAATCAATATGCTTCTTTCCTTGGATATATAAATTTGTCTTTCAAAAAAGCTTGACTTTTAAAATATATATATATATATATATATAATAAATTAATTAGACGTAGATTATCATAATTTATTAAAAAGAATATTAATATACAAGGCACAAAAATATATTTATTTATTTTGGGTTTTTATATTTCACATTTTAATTATATAGATACGTAAATGCAAATATTCCGTGCATATAGGGGCGAAAATGCAAATGTATATAAATAAAGGAGCCATTCAAGAAATAAACAAACCTCATGGCCTCGTCGCCAAAAACAAAAATCAAAATCGAAACAAAACCAATCAATCATTTAAAAAAAACAATAATAATAATAAAAAAAAGAAAAAAAATAAAATGAGAAAACACATAAAGGGAGGTTGGGCTCAGACTTGGACGTTGAACGAGCCGGGAAAGAGAGAGGAAGACGAAGAGCGCACGCACAGGAAAAAAAACTAAAAAAATACATAGTACCAGCTGACTATTTCATTTCTCTATCAGTCTTTCCCTTGTTATTATTAATTATTATGTTTTATAAATTAGTAATTATTTGGTAATTGACTGTTTATCCTCCAATTTGTTTTCCCCTTTTTGTGATCCTCGTCTTTCTTATTTTCATTTTTTTGCTATTCTTTTAGTCTCATTATTTTCCTTCTCCTGCAAATCCCCTTTGCCTTCAGATCTAAACATTTTCGGATTTCACTTCGATCTCCGCGCAGATCTTCCCGCTTAGTGTTCGAAATCAATGGATGATTTTCCAGGTCTGTTGGCCCGAGATTTCGGCTTCAAACCGCAAGGCAAATCGGCTCCTATGGCACCTCCTCGCAGTAATAATTTAGGGGCCAACTCGTCTTCTTCGAATTTTGGACTCGGATCTAATGCATCTGAATTCACGAAATCATCCTCTGTACAATCGAGTGCGGTTTTCGACGATCACGATCGGGATGGACTGTTGTTCAACGATGTGTTCGGTGCTCCGCCCAAGTATTCCTCAACTTCAGCTGTTGATTCTCGCAGCGGTGGTGGTACGTCGTCGTTTGATTACGACCCGATTTTTAGAGACCAGGATGTGAAATCGCACACTTCGAAGTCGAATTCGATGCCGGTTTTCGACAAGCCGGTTTATGATGATGATATTTTTGAAGGCTTGCCTGGATTAAAGAGCTCATCCGCCACGGCTGCCGCTGCGGCTACACCGACTGCGAAGTTTGATGAAGTCTTCTCTTCGATCTCGGGGTCGCCGCCCAAACCGCAGAGTGCGAGAGAGAGTTCACCCTTTGATGATCTTCTAGGAAATTTAGGTAAAAAAGAGACCGAGTCAAGAGTGAAACCGGAGAAAGATGCGTCGGCTTTTGACGATTTGTTGCCTGGTTTTGGTCGCAGTGGCTCTCCCACTAGCAACAGGTATTTTTTTTGACATTTTTTTACAGCTTCATATTATCGTCATTTTGATTTTATTACTTAGAAACGATGTAATTTTTGAAAATTTTTTGTATAACGTAATATAATGGCATTTTGATGTGTTTGCAAATGTAGGCCCGTCAGCCTTAGAAATTCTATTGGGTGTCTTAGTTTCAACTTTGAAGCTTAAGTATTCTCATGTAATATCAGGGCACTACTATTGATTTTTAATCGGTGGCGGAGCTTGGAAAGCTAACTTTCAAATTTGGTGTAAGAAAACATAAGATATGCTATTATATTTGGTATTTGCTATTTGGGTGAATGTTGTAAAATGCTTCTTATCAAGTTATTCAGTTTACAGAATAATTGTAGTGTTATTTAGATATTCACATATCTACTATATAGGGAAAAACCTACAAATTGTTGCAGAGTTGTACCGTTCTCTACCAGACAATTTATAGACATTCTGTCTTTGGGTACTGATCCAGCAACCTTGATATCAATTGATATATAGTCTCGTAACCATTTACCTTTGCACAGGTCAACTTCAGAGTCCAGTTGGTCAGAAAAACCAGCTTCTAATTCAGCCAAGACTGCGTCTAATGTGATGGAGGACCCTTTTGTAGTTTTTGAATCAACTTCAACCCCCGTGGGTTTGTCCTCAGAGGTATTCACAGATCCACTTGAAGAAATTGCTAAATTCGGTGGCCCCGAAAGTGCAAAAGTAAATGGTTCATCTGTAAGCGGGGGAGAGTTTGATGATTTAGATCCTCTTACCAGTTTTGGGAAGTCTGTGCCTCCAGTTTCACCCGAGGTCAATAATAGAGGGAAAGATAGCAGCCCTTTAGGAAGTAAAAGCATGAGTGGTACACAAACTCATCCCCATAAAGAATCAATTGACAGATCTGTGAAAAATTCTGAGGGTTATGCACAGAGAAGGACACCTGTTAATGATTTTCAGGGATCTAATGAAACCTTTTTTGACATGCGAAATGTTTCAACAGATTCTAATAGATCTGCTGGTCGGGCTACTTCTCCCCCTTCTTACATGAGCACCAGTCCTTGCGAGACAAATTCACAGTTCAACTCAACTCCAAAATCAGAAGAGATCTTTGAATCAGCTGATGATGTGTGGCTTACTGTTTCAGAGATTCCTCTTTTTACACAGCCCACAAGTGCTCCTCCACCGTCAAGACCCCCACCTCCAAGATTGACACGAGTTTCCAAGTCAGGTACTGCTTCTGCTAATGCAAGAAAGAAGGCTAACGAGTATTTTTCTTCTTTCTCAAATTCCTCTCAATATACTTATAGCCCTAAGTCAGGTCGTGCTCCAGCAAAGAGTCCAGCAGCATCTCCGATAGAAGAACTTGGGGATTTTGCCATGGGTAGGTCCTGGAATAATGTTAATGAATATGGAGAAGTCCCATCTGGTGAAGATGTCGAAAATTCTGTTGCTGCTGCTTCTGCTGCCGCCATGAAGGATGCTATGGATCGAGCAGAGGCTAAATTCCGCCATGCCAAGGAAATGAGGGAGAGGGAGTCTTTTAAGGGTGCTAGAAATAGAGAATCTGTTCAACTAGATAGAGGTGAGAGATCTATGCAGGATGCTGAGGAGAGAGAGCTCAGAGAAAGACAGGAAAGGTTAGATCGTGAGAGGCAGCAGAGAGAAAAGGAGGAGGAAGAACAGAGGAGACTTGAGAGAGAGAGGGAGGAGAAGGAGAGAGAACAGAGAAGATTTGAGAAAGAGAGGGAGCGAGCAAGGGAGATCGAGAAGGAAAGAGAAAAGGCCAGACAAGCTGTGGAAAGGGCTACTAGAGAAGCACGAGAAAGAGCAGTTGCTGAAGCTCGTCTAAAAGCTGAAAGAGCTGCTGTTGACAAAGCAAATGCTGCAGCTCGAGAGCGTGCTGGAAGGGCAGCTGTTCAGAGGGCAGCAGCAGAAGCCCGTGAAAGGGCAGCAGCAGAAGCAAGAGAAAGGGCTGAAAAAGCTGCTGCTGAAGCTAGGGAAAGGGCAAATGCAGAAGCAAGGGAGAAGGAAGTACGGGAAAGAGCATCTGCTGCAAGGGCTGAAGCTGAATCACGGCATAGGGCTGAACGAGCTGCCGTGGAGAGAGCCAATGCGGAGGCCCGACAAAGGGCTGCAACAGAGGCTCGAGAAAGGGCAGCAGCTGCAACGAGGGCAAACCAAAACCAGCAAAAGAATGACAATGATCTTGAATCCTTCTTCAGTATGAGTTCTCGACCAAGCAGCGCACCTAGGCCAAGGGCCAACTCTTCAGTGAGAAACTGAGCTTTTAAATCTGTGTATGTTCTTAGTATATGTATGCAACCTTATTTCTTAAATCTGTATTTCAGGATCCCTTGTTTGATGCCCAGAACAAGGGGCCAGAACCTGCTAGGAGGACATCAGTTGGAACCTCATCTCACATGAAGAAAGCATCCTCAACGGCAAATATTGTCGATGATCTTAGTTCAATTTTTGGAGGTAATACTGCAAAATATTTCTTTCTCTATTTTATATATTTCTAATTGACTGGATTGCTTCCTTTCAAAAGCTGCCGGATCATCGGCTGGAGAATTCCAAGAGGTTGAAGGGGAAACTGAAGAAAGACGAAGAGCCAGGTTGGAACGCCACCAAAGGACACAGGAGCGTGCTGTATGTATTCTATGTTGCTTGAAAAACCATCCTTCTTGTTGTGTTTGGACTTGCGAAATTGCAAATAATGGTTGCAAGTTACTCCATGTGTCATTTCCACCTCTTTTTGTTAAGATTCCACTTCTAATTGTTGAGTTTATGTGTTCAGGCCAAAGCTCTGGCTGAGAAGAATCAACGTGACCTTCAAGTCCAGAGGGAACAAGCTGAGAGACATGTAAGTGGGTGCAATGAAGTTCCTTTGAATTGTTGTTGCCATTTATGTTTCTCTTCCCTCTCCACCCGTTTCCCTGCAAACCACTCCAAAAGGTAGGGTTAAGTTTAGTTGTATTTGAAGGAGTTCAACCTTAGGACTCTTCTTCCTACAACCCTCACCGACATTGCACTCGTTGTTTGCAGTTATATCACCTTTCTTGTTTTTGGTTGTGGAGTGAGGTGGGGGTGGGGGCAGTTATTTACAAATTGGATTGAAACTTAGTTTCGGTTTAGTCCCTGTCAATATTACCTAGAACAGAAACCAACTCCTGGTTGTATCCATGTGTTCAAGATATTACCAATTTGATGTGTAACAAACTGTCTGGATTGTGTTTTCTTTAGCTTAGAACAGGATTTGGGTAGTCATTTGTGCATGTTGTGTTTATTTTCAATAGTCGTTTTGGAAACTAGGTTAGAAGCCGCACAACAAATTATTTAGAGCGGGTTGTACTCTTCTTTAAGGGGGTACTAATCAAAATTTAAGTACAAAATGAAATATATTACATGCATATGTTTTCATTTTCATCTCTCTAATGTTAATTTATACCGACTCCAGAGAATTGCAGAAACGCTGGATGTTGAGATCAAGCGCTGGGCTGCTGGAAAAGAAGGAAATATACGTGCTCTGCTAGCAACATTACAATATGTGCGTTATCTTGTTTCTTGCTTATCTTCTATTTATTTTACTGTGTATTGGAAAATTATATTCATCATTCTTGTATCTCTTGTTCTATGATTAGTTCTTATTTTAGCATCTGTGACAATCTTGTGTGGCATCTTCAATGCCATTTCTGTCTCATATCTGTATTCTAGTTTTCTTGGATTTGGCCATCTGCTATCTGTATTGTGCTGCATAGTTTCAACGGTGATCAGAAGCTTGGCATTTTGTGACATGATATCATTTGTTGGCTGCAGCCCTGATTTTAAATACATGTAGTATTCTGCAACTGGGATTGGAATAAAGCAAGTCTAGGCTAGTTATTGTGGAATTTTTTTATAGTCAGAATGAATTCTGTTTTTATTAGATAGAAATCCATTGGTAGCATATAGCTGCTAAACCAGTTTTTATTGTATGTAATAATTCTTGCTCCTTGAATTTTTGCTTCACTATAAATCTGTATTAGATACTTCACACATTCTCCTCATGGCTAATAACATAGACTTGTAATATTTATATCATTTTAGCAAGTTACCTCAGCCCTGTGCCCCCTTTCTTTCACTCTCTCACACATGCACAGACAGAGTGACATGCATGCTTGCTTGCACAGAAACACAATTTTATGGAGATCTTCAATTTCTCCAAACAATTGAACTTGCTGAGGGTTAATGCTGCTATTCTATTTCTCGTTGGTTCTGTTGAATGATCAACTGATCTTGTGACTCTTTTGTGCATCGATTAGGTGCTCTGGCCTGAATGTGGTTGGCAACCTGTTTCTTTAACTGATTTAATAACTGCTGCTTCGGTTAAAAAAGTTTATAGAAAAGCAACCTTATGCATCCATCCTGATAAAGTGCAACAAAAAGGAGCCAATCTCCAACAGAAATATATTGCCGAGAAAGTGTTCGACTTGCTTAAGGTAAAAATGCATGGTCAATGTTTCATGCTATCATGCCTTGATGGTTTCAATCTTACTAAGCAAGTCATGAAGTGTTTTATAGTTAAATTTTATGTTTCTCACATGATGGAAATGTCTATTTTATGACAAGTCATTTAACATGCCTATGACTGGTGAAAATATGTGATTTAATTTTCCGCATTAATGTTTTAAAATTTTGTCATCTATGGTTTCATTGAATTTCCTCGTGTGGTACATTGGTTTTGCATCTGAACTTTTTAAGTTGGTCGGCCCATTTGTTTTACACATTTACAATTTGTGCTCTCAATTTTCAATTGTTACATTACAATAGGAAGCCTGGAACAAATTCAATTCAGAGGAGCTCTTCTAAATTCCTGTAATGAGAATTTTGCTGCAAACTTGTTGATTTGACGATTACACTATTCTTGGGAGTGGAGCAATGCGACTGTGTTTTAGCCGATGCGTTCTCCTGTCTGCTGTCATCTTCCGCTTCAATTCACATTGCATTTTATCAGGCTGATAGACGATGGCTCGGGGGCTTTTTCACATGTAACGAGATGCATGGGTTCCAAGTACACACTCTCGCCTTAATCGGGGTTGCTGAAGTGTAAACAAATGTTTCTGAAGATGCATCGGGAAATTGTAATATTCTCTTGTGTTAATTCTTTTATAATTATATTATTTTTCTTGGGGGGGGGGCTTTTTTTGGGCAATGGAGCTTGATATTTTGAGTGTTCGTTACTATCAGACTGACTGTAGGAGCCTTGTAATGGTTGTTGCAGAAGTGGGAAGAAAACTCTGAACAGGACGTTTGAGATATCTATATATATATATATATAAATATAATTTTTTTGATTTCATTCAACGTGTTTTCGCTGTACAATTCAATACGTAAATCGATCAATCAACACAACCATCATCGAATTGTCTGTACCCCCACCTAAAATGTTTTGCAACCTTGACAAAATGTGTACAGTGGTTAAACCCGAAACTAGTCTCAGCACGGAAGTTGGGTTTCCATCGACACCCCCAATCAAGATCTTCTGCATGAGCTGCCGCTATACGATCATGAAATTTCAGGTGATGAGAATAAAACAAGTCGTAGATTATGTGTAGTGACTGATTTTGTTTCTGGGATGGCTGTAGTTCTCAACCTTGCAAAGAAAATGAATTCTGAGTGTAGAATCAATTAATCCCCCAGATGTCTACTCGTTTGATTATTTCTTTATATATATTTTTTAATTTCTTGGTCACAGGATTTTTATCAAATCTGCTTTTCAAGACAAAGTTATTTGAAGAAATGGAAAAAAAGAAGAAAAATCAAGGACTTGCCATCAACTGACTCGCTGAAAATATTAGCTCCTGCTGTGGAAGCCAATGGTATACTATTATAGGAATATGACGCAAATGCGAAGAGATATTAATAGAGACGTACTGGATCTTTTATGAGAAATGAACCAACTAGAAAAGGTCAATTCGCAAATTTGTACCATAAACCACAGACAGTCAAAAGAGGATAGGGAATATGTGTTACAATGCAATTTAAAATTGTAGTGAAATCTTGTTTGGATTTCCTTCATCTTTTCATACACAGTTAATGGTTTGGATTTCCTTGCTAGTTTGTCTCATCTTTTTTCTCCAAGGCCTTTTTTTTTGGCATTGTTTCTCATGCATGTGTGTATTATTAGGAGCTTGTATTCAATCAAATCATACTTTGACCCCTTCTGAGCAGTGGGCAAATCTCATCTTCCATAGCAAACGAGTTCTGTCCTCTCTGAACCCCTCTTGTAACAGCTCTCACTCTGATAGACTTCGTCAAAATACAGCACCAAATTCATTTTGGAGCTGGAGTCGGATGATTCCGTGGCCAGTCTGTGGAAGTTTACGAAAATAAACAAACCAGACGAATTCGAATTCCCAACCAAACTAATTTATTTCTCTTGGCGCCTTTGTCCGACTACGGGCCACGCTAACCAATCCCATCATTTATAAATCCCAAACAAAGATGGCAACTCAACCAGGCTCAACAAAAATCACTAGTTAGTATAAAGAAAGCCCAACGGCACATGGTTGGCCCATTTAGAAGATTTTTTTTTAAAATTTACATAATATTACGAGATTAAAATTAAAAAAAGAAAAACCTCCGAGTCACAACAGAAGCTATTCTATGCCTGCCATTGTATAAAAATAAGATGATAAAACCCAAAACCCTACTCTCTTCTACAAAACTCTCACTCTTCTCTATTTGGTTTTCTGTTGCAGGACTCAACACTGCTCTTTCATTTCATTTTATCTCACCTTAAGCAGGTTTCGCAGCTTCTCATTTTATTCTTTCTATTTGCCGCTGTAAATTTCTGTGTTAATTTGCAAGTCTATCTGACAATGATTCCTTCCTTCGTTTTGTTTCCTGATTTTAATTGCTTTGTGAGTCTCTTTTTATACGTTGAAATGATCTTCAATTGAGTTAATGGTTTGTTTCCATCGACGTATACAATGTTTCCTTCTTCTTGCTTACTGACCCCTTTTCCTTTTTTGGCGGCCGGGGTGCGAAAACTAGGCGTATAAGTTGATAGTTGGCGTTTTCTTTATGATTTTTTTTATTGCATGCTGGTGTTTTGCCTTTTGAATAATGGAATTGTTGACGATGTGTTTGTTATCTCATTCTTTTTCAGATTACAGGGAATTAGATGGATTTGATTTGACTTGGTTTAATGATATAGCAAAGGAGTGGAGAGAAAATGGAAATGAAGAGGAAGACGCCGCTACAGATTAACGGTCTTCAGAAATTCTACTCAGGTACTTGGGAATTTCCCTTTCTATGGGACTTTGTTTTTTGTTTTTATAGCTTACTGTTGAAGATTTTGTAAAGTCACAATCAGTTGGTATTAGCTGTGAGTGTCGTGTTTGTGGGTTTCTTGTTTTACTGTTCACCGAATTACTTGTAAAATGCTTTATGAACATTTTTTAATCCTTGCTATAGTTTTTGAAATCAAGTAGTCTGCTGTATTTCATTTCATCATTGCATACTTCTGTTATTTATTTTAAGTTGATGCTATTGTCTAAAGCAGAAGAGAAGTATCCTACAAAAAGGGAGATGGTGGACCTTGCCGCATCTCTGGATTTGACATTCAAGCAGGTCCAGACATGGTTTAGTGAGAAGAGAAAGAGGGAGAAAAGTGATAATGGAATAGTTTTATTGTCACCTTCTAGTAAAAAACTTACAGATCCCGATGGAAGAAATGGGTTGGGAGTTGTTACTGCAACAAATATAGTTAAAGGACGAGATACCTCAATTCATGATAGAGATAAAAGTACCCCTTTATCTTCCTTGAAATATAAACATGTATCCTTGGCAGTTGGGAGCAAGATTGGTAATGAGAAGAATGCAATGGTTCCGCTTCAGGGTTTGTTGACTCCGGATTACATTCTGAAGAAGGTGTTCCGCAAGGATGGTCCTCCACTTGGTGTGGAATTTGATTCTCTTCCTTCTCAAGAATTTTGCCCTCATAAAGGTATAATGCTGGATGCACTATTTCTTTGTAGCTGCAGGGCCATCTCACATGGATATTTGGCGTTTGTTAGTTCGGCTTGTTGATTGCCCTAGTGAACTTTTATAGAGGGACAATAAGGGCTAGTTACTATATATATATATATATTATTTTCTACTACAGCAACATAATTGTTAATATTGGCTTGGCTATTGCTACTTTCTTCAGGTTTCTATCTGTCACGTAGCAACTAAGACTGTTTACCATATTTTCATTTTTTCCTTCCATCCCTCACTTGTCTAGCTCTTATTTTGTTTAGTTGTTTATATATATGTATGCATATAATTGGCGAATTGTTAGTTGTAGCTTGACTTAGCATATATTTTATGAATGAAATTTACTCATGCTCCTTTTGCATGTTTAGATTCTGAAATGTCACATCCTTCTATGCAAGAGAACCAACGAGCAAACAAAAGGAGAAAGGTACTGAAAATATGTTTCACGTTGAAACTGTCAAATTATTGCGACGAGACTTTTTTCAATTTATGCTACTCTTTACTCCTTCCACCATTTTCTTTTCTAGGAAATTTAACACATTTTTATTTCACATTTATTTCAAGGTTCCCATCGATGATGAGTTAGATCATTGGGGTTGTACAAATAGAGATCCTGTGAAGAAGCATGGTATGGGAAAAGGTTTGATGACAGCTTGGCGGGTAATGAATCCAAATGGTGGGAATTTTCCTACCGGCACTGATAGTGCTTGCGGACAAGACACTGATTCACCTTGGATATCAACCAATGTATCACGAAAGCCACCACTTCGAAAGAAAAGAGCCAGACAACAACTTGTATCTCTGTTGGTTAGTATTGTAATCTGCAATTAATAACATTATCTTTTTGTTGATTTGCTTGGTTTTGGATTAGAATATTTGAGCATTTTTTTATATCATTTATTTGTTAAGTTGATATTGTTATATATTAGCAACTTTGTTGACTTTAAGATTTGTTATCAGAAGCAGAGAAGTTTAGCCAATAAACTGCGGGATAAGAGAAGGCCTATTACCAAAGGGCGGCAGGTAAGCATGAAAAATATTATACAAATTTGGCTTGGAATAACTAATCTTGCAACATTGACTCGCTGGTTACATGCCAGATGAAATTGGACAAAGTGGAGAGTCTGAGGCAGCCTCAGAGAGAGAAATGTGAACTTGCTCTGGAAGGAGAGATATCTCAGGAGCGCCTCAATGAAATTTCAATGCTAGTGGATGATGAAGAGCTGGAGCTAAGAGAGCTCGAATCAGGCCCAAATCCGCTAACATGTTGTGATCATAGTTCTACCAAAGGACAGCATGGTTGTTCCCTTTGCAGAGGTTGGTATCATCATGTCTAATATTACTCAAGCAAGATTCACCATTTATACTGTAAAGTGTCTGTTTTGTGAATGCGTAAAGTGTTCTGGAGCTTCATTATTAGGAAGTTATTGTGATTTTTCCAGATTTGCTGGCCAAGTTTCCACCAAATTCTGTTAAGATGAAGCAACCATTTGGTACCCAACCTTGGGATTCTTCTCCAGAGACTGTCAAGAAACTGTTTAAGGTATACAAAGAAGAAAATTGGTTAGTTAATGGTCTTTTATATCCAGTTGCATTCTTATTTGCTTTTTGTGCTGTAGGTCAATAAGATTAGTATATTCAATTTGTCGGATGAGGTTGACAATATTTTTACCAACTTGGTAACCAAGTACTTACAATGGAAACTTTATCAGCTTATAAAATTGTTTCCAAATGATAGCTTCTGAAACAATTTCTAGTGTTAAAAGATTCTTCTGTTACTGCTTTTCAATTGTTTGCAGGTGGTTATATCCTTTTTTTACTTTGTTTTGATTTTTCTTGGTAAATCATAGGTTACTGTGTCTTGGCAGGTCTTCCATTTCCTTTATACTTATGCTGCTAATGTTGATATATGCTCATTCACACTTGATGAGTTTGCTCAAGCATTTCATGATAAGGTTATTTCTCATCTTTAAGCTAACCTTAGAACTTTACCAGTTCATTTAATTACCTTGATTTTAGTTGGATTTTTATTTTGATTGACACGTCTATTCCTCATTATTGATTTCTTTGTTGCTTGTATTATGTGCCTCAGGATTTCTTGTTATTGGGTAAAATTCATGTTGCTCTCCTCAAACTTCTTTTATCTGATGTTGAAATGGAACTTGGTAGGGGGTGTTTTCCTCATTTGAGCGTATCGTGCAAGTTTCTTGCACTACTTCACTCGGTGAGTGTGTAATGCGTTTATTACGTTATCAGCAATGATATTTGGTTGATCACTATGCTTTCTGCGTGATATTATTCTTCCTAGTTGCTGGAGTTTTTCCTCCCACTGCAAAGCCTCTGCATGCCAGCATCGGAATATGAATAGGAGGAACTGAGGAAAGCCTGATTGAACTTGATAAAGAAATTAATAGAATACTCTTGTTTTTGTCATAGGCTGTCTATTTGATTGTACAAAGTATCTCAATGTCAATGTTGAATTTATCGCAGATATCCTGCTCAATAGTAATAGTTTTCTCCCAGAGTTGGAATTTTGGAGTCTTTTAGACTGAAAAATTGGCTGTCTACAAATTTTCATGCATTATCAGCTGCATAAGCTCTGATTTTAGTTATATGACCAAAATTTTTCTGGTTATGTAAAAACATTTAACTTATGATGATCTGTATTTACATATATGGAGAGAGTATTTCCAGCTTTTTTGAATTATTTTTGTTATGTTGTTGCCTTCCTTTCATTCTTGTGCTTCTTTTGGTACGTCTTGTAGTTTCTGTATCCTTAATACAGATTTGCATTACTAATTCTGTTGATTTTCCAGGTTGAAAATCAGGAATTCTTTGTGGAGTTCTGGAACAAATCACTGAACCCCTTAACATGGACAGAAATACTGCGTCAAGTATTGGTTGCAGCTGGTTTTGGTTCAAAGCAAGGTTCATTAAGGAAGGAGTCCCTTAGCAAGGTATTCAGTAGTTAGTAACTGCTACAATACTTTGCATTTGTATTTGGGATGTTACAATTAGTATGAATTGAGGTCTTATAGATCATCACCACTTTGGCTCCCCAAGGAAGTTGATTAAAAAATTAGAAATACATCACTACAGTCCAAATTCTGCACCCGTGGAAAAGGAAGACTTACAGAAACTATCTTAGTGTCTAGATATTCATAATTAAATTGGCCACAATTACTTGTGGCATGAGAACAGTTAAGAAGGTTATCATTTGATTAGTGATGAGCTTTTGGTATGACAACGTTAGGAGCTCTGTTTTCATCCAAAGAAAGTCACATGGCTCTCCTGTCTGCTTGCTTGTGTGTTTTATTATAATTTTTGTTGTGTTTGAACTGCTTCAACCGCTGTGGAAACTTTGATGAAGGGTTTCTTGATTATCTTCTTTTGGTTTGTCTGTTTCATCTGGTCTTCTTATTTCTAGCCTTTAAGATTTCTGTTTGGTTGTCACAAGATAATATGCTTGGATGTTGAAACTTAATCCTTACCTTTTATGTTATCAAGGAAATGAACCTCATGGTGAAGTATGGCCTACACCCTGGTACTTTGAAAGGTGAACTGTTTAGAATTCTGTTGGAGCAAGGAAATAATGGATTGAAAGTTTTTCAATTGGCAAAATTTTCGCAGGTAAGATGTTGGAAAAGTGTTTTTTACTCTTATTTCATAAGACTGTCATCATTATTGCTGCTTATTATGCTGTACAGAACAAGTGATACTCCAATATTTTGACAATAAATGTTTGCTTTTTCTGTGAAGATTGCTGAATTGAATCTGGCAAGCACAACTGAGGAGGTTGAGTGTTTAATAACTTCAACTCTTTCAAGTGATATTACTTTATTTGAAAAGATATCGCCATTTGCATACCGTGTACGTATTAACTCTTTAAAGGAAGCCAGTGATTTTGAATCGGATACAGAGGATTCTGGCAGTGTTGATGATAACTCCAATGATCGTGATGCATGCAACAGCAGTGACGATTGTGAATGTGATTCAGAAAATGACTGTCTAAGAAGACTTAAGCCTGTGAATTGTCATAAAAGTAAAAATAACATGTTGACAGTGTACAATGAAATTGATGAGAGCCATCGAGGAGAAATGTGGTTATTAGGACTTATGGAAGGCGAATATTCAGATTTAACCATTGATGAGAAGTTGAATGCTTTGGTGGCTTTAATTGATCTTGTTAGTGCTGGATCCAGTATCAGAATGGAGGTAATCTTTTTGCACTTTGCATAGTAGGCTTTCCTTTGCTGCTGTTCTTTTTTCCTCCAACAACCACTCAACACAACAATTTGATTACATTTGATCTTCTATATACTTTTTGAGTTTGAATTCTGTAATTGTTGTGTCATGAGAAATATGTGACAATTGGAATGACTGTATTTTGATATTGCATCTTGACAGCATTTACGTTTGCACTGTTGCTGCTCTATGTTTTACTGTTGCTATGATAATCTAGTTTGATTGCTTGATACCTGATTTGCTAATTTGCTTTAGGATCCGATAAAAAACATTGCTGAAAGTGTTCCTAGTGTCCATCAATCTGGTTCTGGAGCAAAAATAAAGAGAGCATTGCCAAACCAACATAGTCTGCCTCGGCCATCATGGGTCCATGTTGGACAATTGCATGGTGTAATGGCAGCGCAGGCATCACTAGAGTTGCGTCCGGTTGACTCTTCTTCATTGATATCAAAGTCTTTTGGAAAGGAGAAGTCCTCAGAGAGTGGCAAAGATGTGAAAGCTATGGAAGTTTCCACCGCTTTACACCCAATGCAATCTGTATATTTGGGATCTGATCGTAGGTACAATAGATACTGGCTTTTCTTGGGCCCTTGCAATACATATGATCCTGGCCATAAGAGGGTTTATTTTCAATCTTCTGAAGATGGTCACTGGGAAGTGATTGATACAGAAGCGGTAACTTTCTCGGACTTTGTTCAAAAATTTGGATCAGACTGACTTTTTATTTAATTAATGTTTCATTAGGTTTGGTATGAATAAATAGATGGAATAATCTGTGTGCTTGTTTTCTTACAGCCTAACCATCTGATAACTCGTATTATTCTCGTGTTTGCTTTGTCCTATGCAGGCTTTGCATGCTTTATTGTCAGTTTTGGATGACAGGGGCAGACGGGAGGCTCTTCTTATTGAATCTTTGGAGAAGCGAGAAGCTCACCTCTGCCAGGCAATGTCTAGTGGACTCGCAAACAATGGTGAAATTAGGTGTTTAACACAATCAGATCAATTTGAGCTGGATACGGTTAGAGAAGACAGTTCTTCGCCTGTGTCTGATGTTGACAACAATCTAGTGCTGATTGAGGCCACAAAAGGTTCTTTGCCTTCATGTGGAGCTATAGTTCTTGAAGTGGGAAAGAAGGGAGAAGAACAAAACCAGAAGCAGAGCCGTCTCCAAGAATTTGATTTGTGGATATGGAATCATTTTTACTTGAATCTTAATGCTGTAAAACATGGTAAAAGGTCTTACCTCGATGCTCTTACTAGATGTCAAAGTTGTCATGATTTGTACTGGAGAGATGAGAAGCACTGTAAAAGATGCCATACCACATTTGAGCTAGACTTCGATCTAGAAGAAAGATATGCCATCCATGCAGCTACATGCGGGGGGAAAGGAGACCAAATGGGTTCAAAGCATAAAATCCTACCGTCACAGCTGCAGTCACTGAAAGCTGCAGTTCATGCCATTGAGGTACATTGTCATTTGGCTATTAGCTTTGCATCCTGGTCGCACCACTCTCATATTATTATACATGCTTCTGCTGTATCCTTATTGTTTTTTCCTCTAATTGATGTGCAGTCGATTATGCCTGAAGATGCCTTGGTCGGTGCTTGGACGAAGTCTGCTCATAGGTTATGGGTCAAGCGGCTGAGACGCACCTCATCTTTGGCTGAGCTTTTGCAGGTTTTATTTTTTGTTATCTACTGATATCATCTATATATATGCATGTATGGTAAGCAAGGGGTTTTCAGTAGAAACTAGTTTCTCTGATTCCTATCATAATGCATCTTCTGAAAATCTAAACCTTTAATCAATTTGGCAGGTTGTTGCTGATTTTGTTAGTGCAATCAATGAGGATTGGTTGTACCAATGGAATGCACAAACAACTAATATTGCCATCGAAGAAGTTGTTGCATGCTTTCCGATTATGCCGCAGACATCATCTGCACTTGCATTATGGTTGGTAAAATTTGATGCCTTAGTAGCTCCATACTTGAAGTGGGTTCATTCTGAAAAGGATGCCGCAATCAGGACCAGCCGTAGAGGTATGTGCTGGTTTCCTCAATGACAATTCTTCATGTATTTTTTTTAACCTATATCTTATCAAGATTTAGTTTGTTCTGGATGTCACAAAATTTTGCCTGATGATACAGTTTACTTTCCTATTTACCTTATGCTATATAATAAAATCTGACTTTCTGAGTCTCAGTAATTACTCGTTTTTGCGAGTATCTTTAAAAACTCAACATTGTAATTTTTAAACTCAGTTCTTAGACTATGCTCTTTCTTGGATACTCTTTAAATCTGTGATTATAGTTCTTATTTAAGTCATTTATTGTCTTATGATGATTTTTTAACTGATGATCCGAAATGTTATGTTTCAGGTAAGCATGCCCTGGAGCAATAGATTGTCTTCTAGTCTAGTGGCAAGTGGCTTTCATATCTTCCTATCAGAGTATGGGTTGTCTGTAATCAGGGTGTGGTTGTCATATTCTTTGTTATTGGCATGTGGTCATACGATGCTAATTGCCAAATCGGCAAAACACAGAAGCAGCTTTCCTCGGACATTGGCTGAAGACAGGACGAAGGCAATACACAAAACTTGTACAGAGCAGAGCTTTTGACTCTTCCAAATGCAATCTTTTATCGGTTGCTTTGCTGTACTCGGGGACAATTAAGGAATTACATATTGTACAGCATTAAATTGACATGTATATTCAGGAAAGTTTTAAAAAAGGCATTTGGTACATAACGTGGTATTACCAAAATTCCCCCTTTGCTGGCGCCTATTAGCCGTGCTGAGGACTTGAATTCTGTTCGGTGTATACCTTTTGTCTATTTACTAATGTCAATTTAAGGAATAAATTTTGTCTATGTACTCTTGTCAGGGAGAAATAGAAGGGAAGGTAGTTTCGTGATCTTATCTCCTCAGACATTATGTTTTGGCATGATGCATTTCTACAATATTGTGTTCCTCGCAATTCAACAGTTATTCTTGCCCTGAAAAATGAAGGTTCAACAATCAATTATTTGTGCCTTACGTATTGGCAATCTCATGAACCTAAACAAAAGAAACTTTGACTGCCATTACTTAATATCAACTTCGGAAGTTCAAAGAAATTTGAGTGATTTGTTGTTCTTGGGAGTGTTTGTTTGACGTAAGTCGTATTCGGGGCAATGGGATTATTATGCGTCAACATCATCATCATCGTGAATGCATGAAAAGGATTCAATTTACCATGGCTCATGAGTCACCGTGTAACGCCTTCGCAAGAAAATTATAGCTGTTGTGGTATACAGCAGTTGCCAAACAGCCATAAATACTGTTTGCATAAGATATAACTGATGATCCAAATCCCAAATGCAGTAAAGAAAAAGTTACTGGAATTCGAGCTCAGAAACGGCCTGTATATTTCCTGGCAGCTTCATATGTGTGCGCACCTTAGAGAGAGTGGAAAACTTGCCAGAACAAAATATTTATGTATTTCATTTTTAATACTAAATGAACCTGTGATCATGGAGGTACATTGGACAAATTCACATCTGATATAGCATCAGAGAAAACTTGAGTCCCTGGCACGAACTAGTCACTACAAATCCACAAGCAAATTTTATATCAACATCATTCACGATCACAAAAGCCACAGCTTCCATATCCGCGGATAAAGTTCTGAACAACCTTACATTAGAAGCTGTAACTTCAAGCAAGTGGAAAATCAAGATGATTGTTTGAGATCCTTCACAGCTTCGAAAACAGCAGAAAAGTCTTGATCTCCCAATCCCAAACTTCTGGCCTTTTTGAAAGCCTGCACCAAATATAATCACATCAGATTCGGTAAACAGAGTCATCCATTAAATAATGATATGCACTAGTAAGTATTTGAAGAGTTAGATAATATATGCTATTTTACATAATCCTAATGATAACAATAATTTTTCTCTTCAATAAATACACAAGCATATCCTTCCAAACCAATATAATTGAGGTGTAATTATCAGTAGTTGCAATGGACGCAAAAGAAGAATTACCTCATTAGCAACTGCTGCTACTGGCATTGATACAGCATTTTCATCCCCAAGGGCAAGAGCCAATCTCATGTCCTTCTGCTGATGTTTAAGTGGAAAAGCAGGGTAGTAATTGCTCTGCAGCATAGCTGGCCCTTTCCCCTTGAACATAGGATTAGCTATACCACCGAGATCCTGTGAAAATACAACTAATCAACAGCTAGCTCACACTACCAACCAAGCTTGACAGAAAAGTTCTTGGCCACATTCTCACAAGTACATCAAGTAGAGTTTGAGGGTCCAATCCACTCTTCTCAGCAAGTACAAGTCCTTCAGAAAATGTGTTCATCATACTGCAACAATATTAAAATTATGAACTCTGGTATTTGGACTAAACCAAAAAGAAAAAAAGAGAAGTGTGCTAATAAGTTAATTAAGAAATATTTTCTTTGCCAAAATTTTGTGCTTCAAATACAACCATTACCAGCCCATTATCATGTTGACAACAAGTTTCATTTTTGCTCCATTTCCAACCTGTCCCAAGAAGAAAGCCTTCTTTCCAATCACACTGAGAGCTTCGATTGCTTCATCATAGAGTGCCTATATTCAAAAATAGTGATGTATTCCAGTTAGCATGAAACAAATGAAAAGAAACGATGTGTATGCAGTTACTACAAAACAGCGAACAAATCTGTCAATTTACTTTTTCTCCGGCAGAAAGTATTACTAGTTGACCGGTTTCTGCAGGCTGTTTGCTGCCTGAAACTGGAGCTTCAAGGAAGTGACCGCCTTTTGATGTAATTGCCTGTAGATATCCAAAAGAAATTAAATAGGCTTTCTTTATTTTTGGTTCTACCGTTATCAAATTCAATTGTTTTATAAGCAAACCCCTATCAAGGGACACGGACACCATAGAAAACATACACTAAGATTCAGGACTGTCATAGAAAAGTATCAATTTATCAACCTAAGCAAACATCTTTGATGCAAACAAAGTTGAAAAAGAAGAATAGCAAACCTGGCTGATCTTTGTCGAAGTTTCAGGATCAACAGTTGACATGTCGATGTAACCTTTTCCGGGACAAATTTGTTCCAGAACTCCACCTCTTTCAAAAACAACCTAAACACTGTATCCCAGTTAAACCAATAACAAATAAAGCTAAAAATTCAAGTAAACAATCAATGAATACCATAATAGTAATAATAATAATAATAAAACACACACACACACACACACACACACAGAGCACAAACCTTGAGTGCAGCCGGAGGATCAGCCAACATCCCAATAGTAATCTTACACTTCTTAATTACTTCCGCCGGAGTTTCTGCAACTGTAGCACCGTGTGCCACGAGTTCATTACACTACACGTACCAAAAACAATAAAAGAAGTTTCAGTCTTTCGTCTTCATAAATCACAAAAACACATGTCACCATAGACAACAAATCTCCGAACTTGACAAGATCAAAATAAACACATAAAACAAAAATTACGGAACACGATACCTTGGAAAGAGTTCTGTTCCATACAGTAACCTTGAATCCATTTTTCAACAAGTTCATAGAAATGGCTTTGCCCATAATTCCCACACCCAAAAGTCCCACTTCCATTTTCTTCTTTCAGCTCTTGTTTCTCCAATGTCTTTCAAGTTCTCATGGATTTTTGCCTTTTTCAGATCTAGTGCCCAGCAGAGTCCGATTATTTTTTTTAAAAAAAAAGAAAGAATCTTAAACAATTGATACGATCAATATCACTTTCCTCTAAAACCAAATAAAATATTAAAAGCCATCATCGCTTGAATCAGCTTTGACGCAAATTTATATACTAAATTACCAGTGCAAGATGGCAACGTCTACTACTTTTAATCTGATTTGCGATAGTGGGATCATCGCTTTCTTATTTAATTATTAATGGACGGGCAGATGCGTGGCACGTCAGTCCGTGAGTGTGAGTTTGTCTGACATTATGTATCATCGGAGTCATAACGGCATGGTGGGCAGGAGTGAACTGTGTTTAAGTAGATAATAACATTAAGGTCCCTAACTTTTTTATAATTTTACAAATAGATATATAATTTGCCAATTCCAAAGAAATAAATCCATACCGCTTATTGAAAACGAAATCAATGAAATCCTTTTTTTAATATTAAGTCTTATATTTACAGTTAATATTCTCAATATTATACATGTAAATTTGTAATTTGAATAGGATTAGAGGCTATTTGTAATAAATAGAAATACTATGTCCTTATTTATCCAAAAAAGAAAACACCAGGGATCCTATGGTCATTATCTCGTAATAGTAGAATATTTTGAGACAGTGTTGCCACGTGTTCTTCCTTTGATTGATTCTTGTCGGCGTTTCGCACGTGCCTAAATGCAGTTGATTATGGGCTTCTGAGCCAATCTTTAATGCGTTGGGCTTTGGTCTGAGCCCAGTTTGAAAAACCGGGTTTCTCGACGAAAGCGTTAAATAAACAAATGATTACTCGATGCTTTTCGCTTGTTGTCTGCTCGTACTCGGGGAAATCTCAGTTTGCTGTATGTACGAGTCTTGAATTCAAAGACATTTCAGTTAGTGTTTTAGCCAGAAGCGGTGCAAGTGAGCAAAAGAGTTCTTTTTGGACTCTAACAATGGACGCCGAAAGGAGGAAGAAGAAACGACGGTCACTGGAAAAGAAAACGGCATTACAAGCAGAAATGGAAGACATAGAAGACTTGTTTAGCGAGAAAGAAGTGAAAAAGATAAGGGAATCTTTTCTGGAGTGGTACGACAAGAACCAGAGGGAACTTCCTTGGAGAGAAAGAAGCGAATGTGGTGAAAAAAGAGCTTATGGCGTGTGGGTTTCAGAAGTTATGTTGCAGCAAACGAGAGTTCAAACTGTGATCGATTATTACAACCGTTGGATGAAGAAATGGCCCACCATTCATCACCTTGCTCAAGCATCTCTTGAGGTACAAAAAGTTTGCTTTTTTAGTTTTCCTTTTTGGTTTGAAGCAGTCAGAATTTAAAAGTTACTAACTTTTTTTTTATCTTTTAATTTGGAATGTGGTTCTATTACTTCTTGGGTACTTTGTATGTTGTTATGAGATTGTTTGTTTAAGTGTATATGTTATATAATGTCTTCGTATTTTCGCAGGAGGTGAACGAGATGTGGGCAGGATTAGGTTACTATAGACGGGCACGTTTTCTTTTAGAGGTGAGGGATTTGTCTTTCCTTTTGAGTGACTTGCTATTGTTTTTTGAGTTTATGTTAGATGGTTGAAAACTTAATAAGTTGCTTGCACTAACGTTATAAGAGTTTTTATTCATGGTAATTGTTTGATTTATCATAATTCCAGAAATTTTTTAATAGAGTAAAAATATCGTATGATCAGAGCTGGAGGTGCATAAGCATCTGCCTATAGAGCTTTGAGGCAAAAGATTAGGATGCAAGGAAAATTCAAGACTAGAGTATGTTTGTCACGATTTAGAATGTGTTTTCCATAATGTAGGGAGCAAAGATGATTGTTGCTGGGGGAGATGGGTTTCCTAACACCGTTTCGGCTCTCCGGAAGGTACCAGGAATCGGTAACTATACATCTGGAGCGATTGCCTCTATAGCATTCCAAGAGGTTAGTAGGTTATGTATTATTTTCCTTAATAATACGAGGGAAATTTTTCTTAGGACTTTCTGTTATCAGGTGGTGCCCGTAGTTGATGGAAATGTAATAAGGGTGCTTGCGAGACTAAAGGTCATCTCTGCTAATCCAAAAGACTCATTGACAATCAAGAAATTTTGGTGAGCATATATGCCTTCCAGAATGTTATTGATTTAACTTTCTTTTAATTGCCTTTCTGTTTTATTATTTTTCAGAGGAGTTTCAACTTATAGATTTCCTTTATTATCTAGTGAATTGTTGAAAAAAGCTTCAATTGTAGTTTACAAAATCAAAGTGCAATTGCAGTACTTAAGACACACACAAATGCAAAAGAAAGATAATAGTCTAATTTTTCTCCCTTGCTCTCAGTATTTCTATTGTATGTAAATAACTTCCTGAACAGGATGCTAGCAGCTCAACTAGTTGATATGGGCCGACCTGGGGATTTCAACCAGTCTCTCATGGAACTTGGTGCAACCATTTGCACTCCTTTGAACCCAAATTGTACTTCATGTCCTGTTTCAGATCAATGCCGGGCATTTTCTAGGTCCAAACATGATAATTCAGTACTGGTCACTGATTATCCTATTAAGGTTCTAAAGACCAGACAAAGACATGATATTTCAGCCACTTGTGTTGTGGAGATATTGGGAGGCAAAGATGTATCAGAGGAAAAGCAACCTGACAGTGTATTTCTTCTTGTAAAAAGGCCAGATGAAGGTTTGCTTGCCGGTCTTTGGGAGTTCCCATCTGTTTTATTGGAGGGAGAAGCTGACTTAACCACAAGGAGAGAAGCCACTGATTGCTTTTTGAAGAAATCGTTCAATCTTGATCCTCAAAAGAACTGTAGCATAGTTATGCGAAAAGATGTGGGAGAATTTGTCCATATTTTCTCTCACATTCGTCTTAAGATTTATGTGGACTTGTTGGTCTTACATCTTAAAGGTTTGAAGCTTATTTTTCCCACTGTCTACTCTTCATTCTCTCTCTTATTATATATACATTTTGAAGAAAATGTGAGATAACTTCATGTTTAATTTGATTTTCTTCCAATCTTTTCCATATCGTTTCTGGGACTTTTTTTGGCATGAAGGTGGAAATGATAATTGGTTTGAGAAACAAGATAAAGGAACTGTGACTTGTAAATGTGTGGACAGCATGACCCTCTCAAGCATGGGATTGACATCTGGAGTAAGGAAGGTAATGATGGCTGATATGAATTGGTGATGGAGAATTTATTTTATGATTTGCTTTGATTATTCAATTTCTTCATTTCTTTTTCATTGTCTGCAACATGATTGCTCAAGAACTGCCTTGTCAAATCAGGTATACACTATGGTTCATAAATTTAAGCAGAAAGAGTTGGCCGCCAATTCTGTTCCAGCAAGGAAAAAAACCAACTCAAAGAAACTAAGATGTTCCTGAACTAGATCTTCTTGCAGTGTGTTGCTTGGTCATTTCACTAAATCAACAAGAAAGTTGTTTAAATTACCTTTTGCTGCTGTCAGATAGCATAATACAGCTGACTCTGGTTCTTCATGCAAGGTTGAATTCTTCAGTATTTATGGAGTATGACATTCATGCTTGCAGATATTCAAATTTTTACTGCATGGCAAGGCCTTCAGGTTCTACGTAGAGGGTTACATGTTTTGATTAAGATTATCTGGATGGCTTATCAAATGCCCATCTTAGTGTCATGACTGATAACAGAAGCCACTTTATGCAGCGGGTTCAATGAGCATATGAACATTTTCATTGTGACGATCATCTTTTCTTGGATTGGATTTGTGTTCTAGTTGTGGGAGACCCAGAAACAAAACAGCAGAGCAGAAAGAAAGGCTGGAAGCTGAAATCATAGGACTAATTAGTCGATATGCAGATTGTCCCTGATTTGGGAAGAAAGTTCAGTGCTTTGCGCTTTCTATACAACGTGCAGCACCATTAGCTTTGCTACTGCCAACTCTCGGAGGTGAAGTTGTTGAATATATCGGGACACAAAATAGAACTTTGGCTAGTTAACAGAAAAATTTGAGTCTTGTATACTATTAGATGGGATTTATATTATGGTTTTATGTTGCAGTCATAACTCTGCCCATGAAGTTCAACTGGAGTTGGAAACTTCTGTTCTGATTTTTTACCCGTAACAAATTAATGCAAGATTCTTGGGACAAAAAAAAATTCTAAACTTAATCCCCTTTGCCGTTCCTAAAAACTTTGCTGCTTAATCCCCTTCAATTTTTTTTTAAAAAAAAGAGAGAAATCAGCAAGGAATGAGGATGTAGACTGGCAGCATGTCTTTTGGACCACTGGTTCAGACAATATGTTCCTCTAAATAATAAAAATCAGTCCTAAGGGAAAGAAAACAAATTATACACACACACACATAATAAAAGAAATCAGTGGCATGTGTTCTTCGGGACTACATGTGGATCAGAAGGGTATCCGTTCCGAACTCTCCATCAGTGGCTTCCTTTCTTCTACTCTTCTCTGTTTTTGGCTCAAATAAATAAATTTTCTAATTACTTGAATGAAAGAAACTGAATTCGCACAACTTTTAGCAACAATTATTTTGTCTAGCTTTTTTGTGCATTATCATGGTTCATATGGCAGTACTGGGAGGAAGAGCTGTAGGGGTTTCTAGCTTTCCCTCTTCTTACTACTTCGGCAGGAAAATCAAAGCCACCTCCTCTGCATTCCCGTTGGTATGTAAGCACAAATTGCACATGTTTATGCATATGGGTTTCTGCTTTCAGTATCTGCTACAGCAATTTTTGTTTCCTTTTTTACTTTAATCGCACATACCTTGAATTTAAATTGTGGGCAAGCTCTCTTTTTTTTTATTTGTTCTCTATGATTAGTATTTAGATTCAGTTGAGCTTGGATGAGGATTGAATTGGTGTTTAATTAAGACATAGATTCATTTGCTGAATTCAAGTAAATTCTATGTCTGTGCTGAGAACAAAGGAAGACTCTTATTTTCACTTCTGAGAAAACTGAGACTGTTTTGGTTCCATTCATCCTTTCGTTTTGATTCGTTGATTTGGCAATGGCGACTAAACGAAGCGCAAACCCTTGTGGGCCGAATGGCCTCTGATATTTTGTACAGAAAATGGCTTGTACACCAGCAACTTTGCGCGGATATATTGCTTGCTTGGCCGTGCAAGAGATAATCACTTCCCCAGGTAAGTTAAAAGTTGTTGCTAGGCTACAAGCTCTGTTTTCGTAGGCTTATAATTTGTGTTCCTTCATTTTGACATTTAGAAGAAAAACCAATTGTTGTTTCTGTGAATAGTTACTGCTGGAACGAAGGAGGCGAAACCAGCCGAAAAAGAAGCTCTGATGAAGCCCAAACCTTCTGCACGAGCTACGAAAGCTCCTGCCAAGCCATTGCCGGAGTTGATGGAGGAGGATGTGATCCCTTCACTCAAAGCAATACTGGAAGCTCAAGTTGATCTCTCTGACATTGAGCTTTCTTCCGTCACACACGACGTAGTTTTCCCATTCAAATCTTCATGAATCAAATTATTTTTGGATGAATCTGTGATTGAAAACAGCAGTTGGAAGGTTCATTTACGAAGAAGGGAATTAACTATGCCTTCTGGTCTTTGTTTCCTAATGGAGTCTTGACGGGTATGGTTGTCTTTCTTCCCTAATGGAGTCTTGACGGGTATGGTTTTGACGTCACAGCCTGGATTGGATACTAACACAATGCAAGAACACTCACAATTGTTGTATTTTTTTGTGCAGGACCAAAAGGTTTTTCACTGTCATCGCATGGCTCCGGAGCAAGCACAGTTGAGCCATTTCTCGTTGATGAGAAAAGAATCACAGCAAAGCATGTTGTCTTCTGGGTTGAAAAGCGATTGGCGGCTCAAGGAATTATTCCCGTGTGGAAAGAATGACCACTTTGTAAAATTTCCGGAATTATTCCAAACATATGCTTTTTTATCATCCATCGTATATCATTTTTACTTAATTGACTCAATAACATCCTGTCAATGGCCACTTAAGAATCATCATATGATTTCATCGAACTAACAAATTAAAAACAACAGAAATTGAAACTGACAAGAACAGTGCACAACCATGCATATATCAATGTACAGACATGGACACATCGGCATGCATGCATCATCATCAAACTTCAGCACTTGTCACTTAAAATCACATTTCGCCTAAGCAGCATGATCAACTTTTCAAATGTCATCCAGTCTGAACCATGCTTTTGACATAGAAATCACACATAAGCAGTGCATGTCTAAGTGCAAGGACTCTGCTTTTGTCCCAACCACAGAAAATAAATAGCACATTTTTGGAGAATTAATGAACACAAAAACTGGTGCTTTCTACAGAACACGAGTTTCAAAAACTATATTTAAGTTCTGATGTAAATACAATTACATTCTACTAATGTCAATGTTAGTTTCCAAAACATGCACCACTATTCCGCATTTTATGGTGAAGTTCAGCCAAAAAGTTCATCTGCATGCCAGATGGAGGTTCGGTGCTGTTTGATGGAGGCAGCATCTGAGACACAACATGAAAGCATATCATGAGAAGAGAGAACGAGAGAGCAAGGAAGAGAAAGAATAGAGGTGGTTGGGGGGGGGCAGAGAGCTATTTTTTCACCTGATGAGGAAGTCTAAATTGCCCCCAGGCTGTTGTACCACTGGAATAAAGAACTGGTCTTTCTGAAAGATGGATCAGTGCAAATAAGTAATGATAACTTAATATAATTTCAGCTTGTCCATGTCTGCATGAACAAACCAGTCATATAAAACAGATGACAGATGTCAAGCACCTCACAAGACAACAAAATTTTTGAAGTTCATCCACTCACCAGATAAATCTATCGTTGGATCATTGTAGCTATTCATGGCTGCTCTCCCACCTGAAAATCAAGATAGATGAAGCATAAAGTTAACAAGTCATAAATTAGCATGCATTCAATCTCACAATCATTAAACAAACTCAACCATGTGTCTTTTAAACTTCCAATTGCAATAATGTGTACTAGATGTTATTTATGCACTCTCAGCTTTGCTGGATAATAATAAAATGTAATATCATAAATGTGGCTATGTTTATCTGTACAAAATCAAAAGACTTTAACTAGAATGAAGACACCACACCAAAAAAATTTGAGGTAAAATGACTGATTCATGAATTCACATGGAACTTCAAATATTAATTAACATTAAGGAAATAATACAATAGCCTCTTAAATAACTGGACAAAATTGTTAAAAGGATGGTAACTTCGCATGGTAAGAGATCTAAAGGCTAACGTCACATTTCCAAAGCAGTATGAGGCACCACCAGATTGCAGTGAATTCTTTATTTTAGAGAGAGAGTGAGAGAGCAGCGAATAGTCATGCATTCACCTTTTAAGTTTAGCAAGGCAGATGGATCCACTATTAAAGGGTATGACAAAAGAACACAGACAAACGAGGTGGAAAATTATTTGCATAATAACCCTAATCTGCATTCAATCTGTTAAGGTCACTATATCAAAAACTGCGCCTCCATAAAGAGACAGCCCAAAGACTCTAATAGGTAGTATAAGAAAAATCTAAATCAAAAAAGACAAGCAACATGACATTCATTTAATTCCTTAATAGATGTAAATAGCCATTTAAAAGAAACTTTAGGAGATACATACGATCCTTTAAAAGCTGAGCAGCTTCACTTCTACTAAACCCCTGCAAAGATAATAGTTTTGGTTGAGAATTCACATTCAGGAGATCGTTGCTTCCTGTATCCCCATGATCTGCAGCATGAGTCTTTCTTGAAGTAGCAAATTGATTCTTATCTCCACCATTTCCATAAACATTGTTAGCTCTATCAAACCGATCTGCAAAATGGAATTAAATCAGTCTGTTATAAAAACTTACAGGAGTATACAAGTAGTGCTTCGTAATCCATGCAGCAATGAAATGTCTCATTTCCTTAAACCATTTATCCCTACTAACATAAAAGAAACATACATATACACCATTTTATGAGTGAAGGATCCAATATAATATATCTCTATAACTCCCATAAAAGCTACTAAACAAAAGATGTGATAAGAGGCCGAAGCACAAAATAGGAACAAATAAGGCCATATAAAGTATAATACACTGTATGATCATATAAAAGGAAGAATTATGGACACAAAAAAGCAGACTAGAAAAGTTAACCAAAAACAGAAAATAAAGATTCAAATAAACTAATATGCATTTAAACTGTAACAATTCTAGAGGTTAAGTTGCATCAAGACTTTACATCCAAAAGTTAATCCATGCCTAAATGTTCTGACATGGTTAACTTCAACATAATGGTGCAAAAATGAACTAAATTAATTACACAGGGAAAAAGGGTGAGAGGTTAGGGTGGTGTCAAATAACAGAATTCTCTTTGTTTATATAATATTAAGAAGCAGATGAGGACTACAAATATAAATCCAAATTTATGGCCCCTGTAAAGCTAAGGAGTTCTTCCTATAGATCAACAAAGCAACTAACCATCTAATGCAACAAATTTCCCCTAAAAAGCCCTTGAAACTATTCAGGTTTCTATTCATAGAATGATCCATCTAATTCTCCTCAGAACAAACTAAGGTAAATACATATGCAAAGTTAGGCTAATCCTCTGCCATGATCACAAAAATTTTAGCAATCTTTTGAAATTTTTCAGTTCAAATCTCTAGTAGTTCAGCAAAAATTAAGCTAACAGCATTTATAAGTTGAAGCAGCACATTTTCCAAAAACTTCAATCACAGATAACAGAGATTTAACACTTAACACTCTTGCGCAGCAGCATAAAGTCCAGAAAAACCACCAATTTTCTGACTGAATTTTCTCCTCAGAAACAAAACCTAACACTTGAAACCAAGCAAGCACCATCCGCCTATAAAACCATATAACACATTCTAATCACTCTAACCCCCAAAACCTGGGAAACCAACAGAAAAATTCATCAAACAACGGATACAATTCAAAAACCCAATCTAACAAACAAAGTCACTTCAGATTCTATCATTCATAAATATAGGAGCACGCAAATATTAAAATACTAGCCTCCGGATTTTCGCCTATGCAAAGGCCGACTCCTGCAATTTCAACAAAACAAAAAAAAATCCACAAAAATTTATCAGCTAACAATCCAATCAAGAGAAATTTGCATCAGTTTAGTGAATTAAAGAGAACCTTTGATTGGGAGGAGCGTAGCGCTTGACGACTGGGGTGGAAGCTGCTGCAGCTGCGGTATTCGTAGGGTTTTCCAGCATCTTTGTCCTCGCTCTCTGTATCAGGACGGTGACTGTACCGTATAGCGTACAGGGATACCAGTCTGCACTGCAGGCAACAACACTAGATAAGTCGTCTGAGTCCGACGGTGGGGAGGCGGACGACTTTGATGTTTATGATCAGATCTGCCTGACTTTCCACAGTGACGCGCATGTTGGACAGTTATTGGATTCGGGTCCGGATTTTGTGTTGTCAGGCTGGGCAATACCCCGAAGAAAGATGGATTTGATGTGACAAGCTTGCTTCCCTTAAAAATCATTTCTCTCTATTAATAAAAACTAAATAATAATTACAATTTATTTTCAGTAAAAATATCCGATTATAAATTAAGTTAAATTAAATTCAGTGATTTAATTATAATTTGTCATGTTATTAGAATTAGTAGTTTAAATGATGCAATTTGAATCAAGCTAAATTCCTGGCAAAATCACTTAATTATGATCAATCTACGAGGCATCACTCAGCTACCAGCACTAAATTATGATCAAATCCTGAGACAGCTTGTACAATTTCACAACCTTCTAAGCTATCAACCAGCATTGGTTCAGCTTCATCACTGGAGCTTCCTAACCCAAGCCTGCCGTTCTTACCGCAGCCCCATGTCCAAACCTCTCCATTTGATGTAACCGCCATGGAATGTACGCGACCTCCTGACACTGAAACGACATGTTCCCCTTCCAATCCCTTGACCAGAAACGGGACATTTTCGGGTCCTGTTCTTCCGAGTTGAGAACTCTGGTTCCAACCCCATGAAACAATGCTTTTTACACCTCCTGTAATGTTAGATGATGGTGCTTGGCAAATTGCCAAAGAATGGCCGAGGCCTGATGCTATAGACATCGGACAAAAGTGTATGTCAACAGGGAATATTCCCATGTCTTGTTTCGCTCTTCCCAACTGATCATACACATTGCTCCCACAGCTTAGAAGGATGGCATTACCTGAAAGGAGAAGGGGAATGAACATGCTTCACATATCTACATGCCTAAATGAATGTAAATTTACATAACTGTCACTTACAGCATAGAATCAAGGAATGATCAAATCCACATGCAATGTCTGCAACTTCAACATTGCGTAGTTCTTCCACTATACAAGGCTCCCAGATAATTGGCATATTTTTCTCCTTCTCCATTCCTTCTAATACCAGTTTCTCTGAGACTTCAATAGTTGAACTTGAGATTTCTTGGTTACCTCCAGATATATCTACATTTGATTCCAGTGGCGACCTCTCAAAAGCTTTTCCGACCTTTCCTATTCTACCATCAGCTGAATAACCCCAGCCAAACAATTTCCCATCCTCAGTCTGTGCTAAAGCATGACCCCAACCAAATGATACCTGTCATCAAAAGATACACGATGAGATTTCCCATTTTGTAGTAGAGTTGAATTCAAGCATTCTATGCATCTATGGATTTTGGACTGCTACAAGTTTCTATCTTAAGCATGGGAACCCACCTTGACAATCTTTTCTCCGGCAAGTGCGTTGACTCTTGAAGGTGCAGTCGCCTCTGTGATATCTTTTCCAAGTCCAAGTTGTCCACGTTTGGATTTTCCCCAAACCCACAAAGAGCCGTCATCTCCAATGGCTGATGAGACAACACCAGAAGCAAATGCAGCCCGGACACTTACCTGACCCAGCCCTTCTACTCTTTTTGGATCATTCCATGTGTCTCTGCTCATAATCAAAACTTTACAGTCAGAAGTTTTCACTATGAGAAAGTCCATAATACCAGCAAACGAGAATTCATTAAGAACATGCGCATTGTATATTAGCATAACTATCACTACCTACACTAACAATGAAAGTGTTTAACTTTGCTAGATACGCGATACATAATACAGCCCAATAAGAACATTTACCAAGCAAATAAAATTCATCTGAATTACTATTCGATACATAGACGCATAATAGTACTTACTACATCATTGTTTCTTTGATATCTTAGCAAAAGGCGATGAGTTCACGCCCAAAGACAAACAGTTGGCAGGCAAATTACAAACTCTTGAATGCGAATGAATCAGCAGAAGGGGAAGAAAACACAAAATTTTGACCTTGGCTCAAGAAGTCCGCGCCCTAACTGCGCCTCGTTGTTGCGGCCCCAAGCCCAGACAGCTCCGCCGGATGTGACGGCAAGGGAGTGGTAGTGACCGGCACTAACGCCAATAATATCAGAAGGAAGTCCGGGGATTCGGGTGGGCTCATATGCGTCGCCACCAATGCCAGTCAATGACGTGGGCAGACCCAGAGCTCCGTGGGTTCCATCTCCGAAGCTCATCACCGCCCTGCTGCTACAGCTGCTGCTCATACATCTTCTGCTAGAGAAGACATTTACGTAATAACGAACTGCTCTTCCAAGAAATCTCATCGGCCGCAGCGAAGGATGTGCGCGAGTGACGGCGGAAGAATAGATTCGTCGCCGGAGATTTTTCAAACATGGATTTGTACGCGTTAAAGAGTAATGTTAAGTTCACCCCGCCCATGGGGTGGATTTAACTCCAACCGTCAACGTATTTTCAGATGATGCCACTGCCGGGGGCCGAAGGTACGGGTCCAACAAGAAATAGCTCTCATTTTCAATTATGTTATCATTTAACTATCCAATTTCTCCATAACCAATTCGGGCTGGGGCCCTAAATGATACCACCCAGCCCATCTGTGCAATTGTTTGGGGTAAAAAGGTTAACCAAACTTCCAAGTTGAAGATCACGCTGAATAATTAAGTAACGACTCCAGTTACATATTTCCTTCGTTTTCTTTGTTGCTACGCATTTTTATTCATATAAACATATAGAAATCGGATCCATCTTTTTGTTTTCTCTCAGAAGAATCACACGGAAAACATTAAAGAAGAAGATATCTCTTGCTTCTTTTTATCGCCGTTCGGTTCCTCCCAGATCTCATCACGCCCCGAGTTCATACCTCCGGATCTGCTTCAGGTATCGCGTTATTAGTTCAGTCTATCATGAACTTTCGCTGGATCTACGATTTTGTATGTAATGTTTGCTTTTAATTATCATTTTGTTGTATTGCTGTTGCATGATCTGTTTTTCGTTTTATTGATTTCGTTGTTTGTCGGTAAATGCTCTGTTTTGCTTTTGCATAAAACTGAATTTGATCTGACTTTAGTGGATCCATCCAAGAGTTGGATGTGAAGTTCTGTTTGTTTTGTTTTATGAGTGGTTCATCTTTCTCGAGGAGTTGTTTTTGTTTTTAAGAGTTGAATTATCGTTTATTTCAAATAAATGATGCTAAGAGACTGATGCAGTTAAGTTTGTGACGTGCAGATTTGGTGTTGAATTCGTATGCTAAAGTAAATTGGAAGAAATCGGGCAGTGTTCAGATTTTCTTCTTTATTGAGTGGGTATTTTTTAAACTCTGATAAAGAAAATGCCCGCGATCTATTGGGCTTTTTTCTTTGCTGTTCTGTTCGGACAAGTTTGCAATGGGTTTTATTTGCCTGGAAGTTATATGCATACATATTCAAATAAGGAAGCTATATATGCTAAAGTTAATTCGTTAACTTCTATTGAAACCGAGCTTCCTTTTAGTTACTATAGTCTGCCTTACTGTCAACCACTTGGTGGGGTCAAGAAAAGTGCAGAGAATCTTGGGGAGCTACTCATGGGAGATCAGATTGATAACTCCCCATATCGGTTTCGAATGAATGTGAACGAAACTGTTTTTCTTTGCATAACCAACCCATTGAGCGAGCATGAAGTGAAGCTCTTGAAACAGAGAACGCGTGATCTGTATCAGGTGAATATGATTTTGGACAATCTACCTGTGATGAGATATGCAAAGCAAAATGGAGTTACCGTCCAGTGGACTGGCTTCCCGGTTGGGTATACACCAGGTAATAATAATGATGATTATATTATCAATCATCTGAAGTTCACTGTTCTGGTTCATGAGTATAAAGGAAGTGGTGTTGAGATCATTGGTACTGGGGAAGAAGGTATGGGTGTGATTTCTGAAGCTGATGACAAGAAGGCATCTGGATATGAGATTGTTGGTTTTGAGGTTGTCCCCTGCAGCTTTAACTATGACCCAGAAGTGATGACGAAACTCCACATGTATGACAATATCACATCTGTGAAGTGCCCCTCAGAGCTTGATAAGTCTCAAATTATAAGGGAGCAAGAGAGAGTATCCTTCACATATGAGGTTGAATTTGTGAAGAGCAATACCAGATGGCCATCTAGATGGGATGCCTATTTGAAAATGGAAGGTGCTCGTGTTCACTGGTTCTCAATCCTTAATTCTCTAATGGTGATATTTTTCCTGGCTGGTATAGTTTTTGTTATATTCTTGAGGACAGTGAGGAGGGATTTAACAAGGTATGAGGAGTTAGACAAAGAAGCTCAAGCACAGATGACTGAGGAGCTTTCTGGGTGGAAGCTTGTTGTGGGTGATGTGTTCAGAGAGCCTGAAAACTCAAAGCTTCTTTGTGTGATGGTTGGAGATGGAGTTCAGATTACGGGGATGGCAGTTGTCACTATTGTATTTGCTGCATTTGGTTTCATGTCACCTGCTTCACGTGGAATGCTACTGACAGGGATGATATTTCTTTACCTTTTTTTGGGTATTGCTGCTGGTTATGTTGCTGTTAGAATGTGGAGGACACTCAAGGGAACTTCAGAAGGATGGGGATCAGTTTCTTGGTCTGTTGCATGCTTCTTCCCTGGAATTGTGTTTGTTATCCTAACAGTATTGAATTTCATTCTTTGGGGCAGCAAGAGTACTGGTGCTATCCCCATTTCCTTATATTTTGAACTCTTTGCCCTCTGGTTCTGTATTTCAGTGCCGCTTACTCTCTTGGGTGGATTATTTGGGACACGAGCTGAGGCAATACAATATCCTGTGCGAACCAACCAGATCCCTAGGGAAATTCCTGCTCGCAAATATCCATCATGGCTTCTTGTGCTTGGTGCAGGAACCCTTCCATTCGGAACCCTCTTCATTGAACTTTTCTTCATTCTCTCTAGCATCTGGCTTGGAAGATTCTACTATGTCTTCGGTTTTCTGCTGGTTGTTCTTCTGTTGCTTGTTGTCGTTTGTGCTGAAGTATCAGTGGTGTTAACATACATGCATCTTTGCGTCGAGGATTGGCGATGGTGGTGGAAGGCTTTCTATGCTTCAGGTTCAGTTGCACTCTATGTGCTCCTGTACTCAATCAATTACTTGGTCTTTGACCTTCAGAGTTTGAGCGGGCCAGTGTCTGCCATACTTTATCTTGGCTATTCATTGATCATTGCAGTTGCAATCATGTTGGCTACGGGCACCATTGGCTTCCTTACATCTTTCTACTTCGTTCACTACCTTTTCTCATCCGTAAAGATTGATTAGAAAACAACCTTTGTGAATCTTCATCGACGAGGTGGAGTAGACTGATATGTAGGAAGAGGGAGTTTTCGTTGTTCATCATTAGAGAACTTCGATAGGTTTAGAGGTTGTGATCTGCTGTCTCATTCCCCTTCATTGCTGTTTCATTTTTTTTTCCCAATTAACTAGTTTTGAGCATCGTTTGAATTTACCTATCTCAGTTTACGTTCATCTGCTCTACAAAATTGTAATTTGTTGTTTTTCTATCCATCTGTTCTACAAAGTTAAATGGCCATTTTCTCGATCGCCACTGTTTAATTATGCCTTAGTAGAACTCATTGGATAGTATGAATTGTGAATCCTCTCTAAATAGGCCTGCTTTGTCGTCAGTCAATTGGGCATTCTAATTTCGTTAATTTCATAAAAGTATGTAATCAAGGTAATCAAATATCAATTCAAATTGGAGGAGTTAGAGATTGAGGCTGTAAGAGGTATGCAACTGATGATGCCGGGTTAAAAGCAATTGTTACTGTAACGTAATAGTGCAGAACTCTAAAAGCATCTGAAAAAGTGCTTTTGTAACATACTTACAAAAAGCATGTCCAAGTGTTCGTTCTTGCGACTCACTGCCGTTTAAGAACTACTTGCCTATAAAGTGCATCTAAAAGCTCGTTTCTACTTAAGAACACATAAGTACTTTTCACCATAAAAATAATAATAATAACAATGATGATAAAAAATACGAGAGATGAGCAAATGTGAATTAGTCCGTTGAACTTGGCAAACGGGATTATTTATTACGAGCAGTTCAAGTCAGGAACTTGAACGAAAAATTAACTCTTTTGTATATACATACGAGTCCATGCTCGCTTTACTGATATTTACAGACAGACAAGGTCAGTTGTATTTACTACTTCTGATGCAGAGATGGGGAAACTTGAGGCGCGAAGCTGCTCATCCAAGCAGAAATGATTCATTTTGCTCTTGCACTTTGGGTGTGGCCAGTGTTTCCATTGTCTTGGGCAATTGGCTCAAGTCATATAGGCACGAACAGGGCCATCAAGGAGAGTTGCAAGGCTCGTATTGCCTGTTGCGGCAAGAGCTGCAGTCAAGTCATCCAGATATGCAGTGTCTGAATAATTCACATTAGAAGTTGGCAAGTCCTTGGCTTCAGAAGAAGCTGCATTTTGAGACCCAAAAACATAAGCAGCATTCTGGGGTAGGAATCGGTAAGCTGCATTCTGAAGCTGATTACTGTAAGGGAAAGTATGAGTTGATTACCATAAGATACATTCTGGAACTGAAAAGTATAGCATACATTCTGAAATTGGTGATCATTAGACGCATTCTGATGCTGGAAAGCATAACTTTCACTCTGGGGCTGAAGATGTTGCCGATATTCTGTGGTTTCTGAATAATTCCCATTTGAAGTTGGGAAGCTACTGCTTGCAGATTAAGATGCATTTTGCAGATGAAATTCATAAGCTGCATTCTGAGACTGGAAACCGAAAACTGCACTTCGTGGCTCAGTAGTGTAAACTTCATTCTGGGAAAAGAACCTAGGAATTTGCTCTTGGAGGCCAACGTGCACGCTGATAGCATCGGTTGAATTACAGTCTGGGCGCGGACACTCCTCTGAAGTTATGAATTCTCTTGCTGCAGAATGAGCAACATGCTGGGGCTGATAAGTAGGAAAACTATTAACTTGCTTTTGAGAGCCGAGATACTCTATTATTTTGTGGAGTGTATTATATTTCGTGTATGTATTCTCTGGGAATGAGGGGAAAGTGGGTCTTGCCAGAGTTTACCTGCAGCATCTGCATCTGGTCGTCCATTACATTGATCGGCGAGCTGCTTCTGAGCTTCTTGTATCAGGTCATTTATGTGCCTTTGCTATTCTGCATCCTGAGACACTGACTAATATTTCTCAGGCTACTTAGCATTAAAGTAGCGCTAACAGAAACAAAAGCAGAAGTTTTTTAAAAAAATTTGGCTAACTTTCGGGAATTCACTTTCTGCAGAAACATGATGTGTAATTATCTAATCGAATATCCATGGTAAAGAAGTTACCTTGAATTTCATGTACAGCTGTCCTTGAACTTCATCTTCTGCTCTTGACGTTTTCTTGACATTGAAGCCTTTATATTTGCCATGCCTATCCCATAAACCCGAAACTCGTATTGTTAGCTTTAGTACACCAAGAAAACGATTCCATTACCTATATAACAGAATAAGGGTTTTGTAAATAGATGATAATGCACTCATAATACCCATATGCTTGGAATGGCAGGCTTAGAATAAGGGCTTTGTGTCCAGTACATTGTTGATTTTTTATTATCCACCTCTGATAAGTATATTGATCCAGCCATAAAGAAATGCCAATGGATAAAAAGGATTCAGTCTCTTGATCCAGCTGCTCCTATATCCACCTCTAACAAGTATATTCATCTGTACTCATAGCCTTTCTTGTCTTGACACTAAATGTCTACTTGTGTTCTTCGAAATCTTGAAATGCTAGAACAAATGGATTAACATTTCCACCTTAACTACAGAATCTCCCGAAATCTCTAAACTTTTTTGAGGGGAAACATACTTGAGCAACAAACGATAACATTTACTAGACATAAAGAATAAGAAAATACAGAACATACATCACAAATGCGATTAAACACAAACTAAGTTACAACGCTAAATGCTTAAGCATGACTGCGAACGAAAGACCTATACAGTTATGGAAAATGTTTACAAGCCGGCAAAGACAGGATTATCTCACAGCAATTGTGTCCAAGAGTAGGAATATCTAACATAGCATAATGTGATTCCTTAAACTGTTAGAACGCGACAAACATCACAAAAAACCTACCTTGAGAACCTGACAAACATCTTAAGGAGAATGAAACTGTTAAAACAAATTATTTGCTACAAGCAGTGGGCAAACAGTTGACAATCTTCCTTGATACTATTACCAATCCAACAGAGATTTCATCAGCAACAAGCAAGACAGTGAGTCCTTTTAAGAATCCGACAAAGGTTTCATTAGCAGCTATGAAGAAGCACATTCTTCCCAGAGTTTAATAACTACTTTTGTCATGTCATCCTGTTCAAAACTGCAGTAAAATGAACTGACATCTATATCACAAGCAATGAGAAATCACTTCTCATGTATGTCCCATAATCCTAACGACATATATGAGTTCATGTTGTCATCTGAAGAGAATAATAGAAGAGAGAATTGGGAACAAATATTTGCTTTACATATTGTGTCAGTTTTCTTTTTTTACTTTTTTGTTAGTAATTGTATTTTACCCGATTGTGTCCACTGTATGCAACTCCAGATAAACTCAGAATTAATGCAAAGCAGAGCCAGCCAAAAACCAGACAGAGTGTTTAGTGAGAAATGGAAGTTGAAGACTTTTCTGAACAGTGCGACAGAGACAGAGAGGAGATGAAATCGAGGACAGGGAAAGCAAACTAGACTTATTCCTGCATGACAAATCACAATTCGGAACAGGCAAAACTTGCTGAGTGTTGGGAAAATTAAGTATAATTTGAAATAATTTCTGAGTTCAATTGTTGTTGCATGCGGGGAAACATGGAAGTCTCTTTTCAACTGTACAGCAATGGTGCCCAAAATCCAATCAAGACTGATGAAAAGCGATCTGCCTTCTGCAACAATTCCCACAGTTTGATGTAATCTTACTTCCAGGCAGCAATTCCATTCTAATGTACATGAATTTTCCCACTGTTGAGATTTCATGGCAAATCTCTAGCGCCGAACAAGGCCAATTTCCGATTGGATATGGATTAAATAACATGTTTGCCATTTTGTGGACTGGCTTTAATTGAGTAATTAATTACATGCAATATTATTATTAAATAAAAATTATATAATATTATTAACATTATGAAAAATGGCACCGACCATCGTCCATTTTATTATAAAATAATTATTAGCTTAAAAATTTTGCATTCACATCCAAGTAAGAAATTCAAAACTAGCCGTTAACATTTCAAATCCAACTTGCCCACGGCTAAGACGCTCCCTGTTCTTTCTTCTTCTTCCTCCACTCCAAGCTCAAGTCGGAGAAATTTCTGGCTAAGCTCTCGAAATTTCTGTAACGATGTTTACTGAAGGCTTAGATGAATCTGCAATCAGCTGGGTCAAACAGGTACTTCTCTTTCTCTTTTTCTTTCTTCTTGTTGTGGGTTGTTTCGGATTATTTTGAATCTTATGAGACTTGATTCTTGCAGAAATCGGAATGTGTAGATGGAGATCCGAAAATTCGGTCGCCATTAGCAGAGAAGTTATCGCACCACCCATTTCCGAGATCTCCTTTGTTACACAACAACAATTCACTTTCGTCTCCTCATGGTTTACCTCCTTTAAAATTCCACTCTGGGTTGCTACGACCTCACAGTGTACTCGCTCCTCGTCTCGACGACGACAAGGATGATGATGATGATGTGGTGGAGGAGGAAAGTGTGGCTTCGGTTTCCAGTAATATGGATGTTGACTATTCTGAAGAAGAAGATTTTTTGGACAAAGCGAGTGAAGAGTTGTACAACGAAGAAAAAGAGGAGATTTTTGGGTATAAATCTTACAGCACAAAGTTGAATCGAGGGTTATTGAATAATCTCAAGATTGAAGTTCCCGAAAGTAACGGAAGATTTACTGATGGTAATTTAGGTTTCAAGAAGATTTCCCAGAAAATTTTGACCCCAAGTGGTGGTAGTAACATTAGCAGCCAGCTTCGAGAACGAGTTCAACTGCGCAACGCCCGGGTAAAACTCGTAATAAAGTTTTCATGTTTAGTGGGTCTACATACATGGGATTATACTGAAAGAGTTAGGGAAACTTATAATAAAGTTACCGTTTCATTCTTTATGATAAATGTTACTGAAATTGTACTAAAGTTAACCCTTTTTTAATTCTTTATGTATTCAATTGATCGTTGTTGATGCCTGTAGCGTGCTACAAGTGATACAAAAACTGGGATTAATGAGCTAGGTGATATGGGAACCCCAAGCGCACCTCCTATTATGGAAGATGGGATAGAGGAAAAATGCTTTGAGGTTGACTCAGAAATTGAGCAAACTGGGAATGGGTTTTGCGCAAGAGAATCAGAGAGTTTCGATGGCAAAAAAGAAGTTTTGGAAGACTGGAAATCACAGTTTCAAAAAGAGGGAGAGCTTGATGAAAGGTATTGTCATTGTTAGTTCTATTCGACAATTCGTCTATAAATTCTAGCGTCCCTTTTTGATCTATACAAGTTATTGACTTTCTTGATGTTCTCTTGTCCAGAGTAAACGATAAAATAACCGGAGAAAAAGAAGAAAAGATGCCTCATTGGCAAACCAGCTCGTTGGACAACATACCTTATTATAATACCAGGTGTTATCTATGTTGAATTATATATTACTTCTAGGATTCCATTTTGTGGAGCTCTATTTCTCCATCTGAGTTTTTCAATAAATGTATTTTCTTTGTGTCTTGGCAGTTGATATCTACAACGGTGGTATTATATATCTTCTTATGGTTTTTTACATACAGTTCTTGCAGTGATCAATATGCCTGGCAAACTCTTGTAGCTTACGATGCTTGCATCCGCTTATGCCTGTTTGCATGGGCAAGAGGCTGCACTGAGGCACCTGAGTTCCTGCGTGATGAGTGCTTGGTTCTTCGTAGTGCTTTTGGGTAGTCTACCTCATGCTTGTATTCTTGTGAATTTCAATTCATCAATAAGATATTTTTTCATCTTTAAATTCTAATTACATTTCATCTTTAAATGTGCAGGCTACATAAATATTTGCTGCAACCTCGGGGTACAAAACCAATAGAAGTGGGAAATACTAAGAGTGCAGTACATGTACATACTCTGAAGGCAAAGAAGGTTATGGGGAAGATAAGAGTGGAAGGTAATGTCTATGTATTATAACTACGAGTCGAGGATTAGATCTATAAAAAGATGGCCCTGGAGTTAATTTTGTAAGCAGATCTAGGTCACGTGTTAGAACCTTATGTAAATTCTGTCATAGTTTTAGGTTCATATTAGTGTCGCATATGATGAAATTTATAGTTCATAAAAGTGATTATGGAAATAATAGTCATTCACTGAGTATAATTTTAATCTTATCAAGATATCTCTTTTACACGTTTGAAATGGGGAAAAAGTTTGAATTTCTTTCAAATGAAGATTCCAGTTATTGTTTTCATGACTTGAACTGAGTTATGGTTGTTGGACAATTGCAGTAAGGAAGCTTCGACTAATAGCAAGGCGGAAACTTAAGACCACATACTCGCTCTGGACTGCTATGTATATGCAAGCAGGGGCAGAGTATGTCCGACATGTTTCATCTCTTGTGAAAAATGGCGTGAATTCTCTTAAACTAGCCTCATTCCCAATGCAATCAGAAGGTTTGTGTTCACTGCAACATTCATTAGTATTTACTGGTCCATCTCTAACTAGTATGCTTGATGTTGTTGATGGAATTATCTTGGATATCACAATTTGAAAATTTTTGTTGTTTCTTTTGATTTGAAGTTCATAATGCATTTATCAAGAGTTTTAACTACTGAAGAGTAATTGCAGATCATTTATCATGCTTATTCCAATTAAAGAGTGCTACAGAAGATACTGAAATCGATAAAGGTTCTGCTATATGCTTGCTTCCTGGAAGTGGCGATTACCATGTCTTGTAAGTTGCATTCCACTTTTCAACTTGTTTCTGTTCAGACAGATTTGAATTACTAATCACATCATAAACCTAGAAGGTGGACCTGCAGCTGGACAATATGACAATTATGATTCTACATAGTATGATGGTCTTAAATTGAATAGATTGTGCCATAAGGGCATTTTGTTGTCTTAATATACGACCTTAGAAAGATTTCCCACTTGTGCTTATATAATACTAATCGGTCATTAATATTATGATATACAGTCCACAAAATCAAACTGTAAACAGAGCTCCTTAAAGTAGCTTATTCTTCTATCTTGGACATTGATGTAAAGAATTTTAATTTTAAAGTTCTTACATTACATATGCATGTAATGTCAGCTTCCCTGAGACCGAAGGGGATGCTCTCTTGGTTGAAGTCCAAGATAAAAAGAACTCAATCCAGGGTCGAGCTACAATTCCAGTTTCATCCTTGACTAACAGCCCTGTATGTATTCTTCCTCTATCTTCAGTATTTGGTCTTTCGCAAAAGAATGAATACCGGCTTCTAACATCTGCATAGGTAATTGGATGTGTTTTTCTGTATTATTCAGAATGACAGAATTCGATGGTGGCCCATTTACCATGATGATCAAGAATGTGTAGGCAAGATCCAGCTTTCTATTGGTAGTACAATCATGTATGGGGAGACTAATCAAATAAAGGTTCATTTTAACAACCCAACTCCATTGAAGAAAATTTTATGCTCCAACAATAGTGATTCTGATTTCTTATTTTCCTTCTTCAGGCAGTATGCACGACTTAATGATTGAAAGCTATTGTGTTTTGTCTAAAATTTATAGTATAGTGGCTTACCGACAATTTGGGTTGTGGTTTTAGATTTTGTAGACCAGGGTCTCATCTATTTGTCTTCACATATTACAGAGTGGAACTGTTGTGGAAACTCTGGCCTATGATTTACTATTCGAGGCTGCAATGCATGCACAACATTTTCACTCCCGAAACTTGAGGTTACAAGGACCTTGGAAGTGGCTGTTGACTGAATTTGCTGATTATTATGGAGTTTCTGATTCATATACTAAGCTCAGGTCCTTAAAAATGTCAACTTTGTCAAGTTATCCTAGTAGTTCATATTATGTTGTCTCCTTTATGATTTCCTTGGAATTTATTTCTTACTTTCTGGTTCCTTGGTAGATATCTTTTACATGTGATGAATGTGGCAACTCCAACAAAAGACTGCCTAGAGCTTGTCAATGAGCTACTTGTGCCCATTC
>BNST01001708.1:0-139721 GCA_019650275.1 Xylocarpus granatum | reverse complement strand
GTGCGGCGTGAGAGTGTGTGAAGGAGGTAAAGGAAAGTGGTAAGTGAGGAGTGAAAGTGGGTGGGTGAGTAGAGCTAGAGGAGTGTCGTGCCGTGGGAATCAGTGTGCGGCGTGGGGTGGTGTGTGTGGTGTGTGTGGGAGTTGGTGAGAAGTGGGGCGAAAGAAGGAAATAGAAAAGAGTGTTGCGCGCTTGTGTGTGTGGGGTGGGTGTGGTTTGTGAGGGTGGGGTGTGTGCGACGTGGGGTGCGTGCGAGCAGTGAGATAGTGGTGTGTAGGGGTGACATGTGGTGGTGCCACAGGTGCGAGAGTGAGCGTTGAGGGGCGGTCGAGGAGGAGGAAAAGCGGTGGGTAGGGGTGAGCGTGTGAGTGTGATGGTGGGTGTTTTGTCGAGTGGAAGAAAAAGGTAAAATTTTTGGATGGTTCGACATGTGTGGAAGAATAGAGAAGGGGTGTGGGGTGAGCGAGACGTAAGGGCAGTGAGGGAGTGGTTGAGGGACGTGCACGAAGGCAGATAGTGATGCGGGAGTGGGGTGCGGTGTGGGAGTGGTGGGAGGGTGAGTGTGGGGTTGTGTGGGGTGGTGGGTGTGGGTGTGACGGGCGTGCGTGAGGTGTGTGTGTGCGTGGGTGAGTGTGTGGTGGGGTGGTGAGTGGTGTGTGGCGGGTGTGTGCGGGAGGGGAGGTGTTGGTTGCGGCGTGTGTGTGGGGTGTGAGGGAGTGGGTGAAGTGTGTGTGTGTGGGTTTGTTGTGATGTCGGGTTGGTGTGCGGGTTGAGTGCGTGTGTTGTGAGAGTGCGTGGTGCTGGGCGGCTGGGCCGGTGGGGCCGGTTGCGTGGTGGGGGTGCGCGTGGGCGTGTGAGAGCGGGAGCGGCGGTGCGTCTGTGCTGCGGGTGGGTGTGGTTGGTGTGGTGTGGGCGGTGGTCCGGGTGGGGAGGGGCGTGTTGATTGGGTTGGGGTGCGTGTGCGTGCGGGGTGTGTGGAGTGTGTGTGGGAGTGTGTTGTGCGTGTGGGGCTTGGCGGGTGGGCGTGGTGGCGTGTGTGGGTGTGGCGGGTGTGGGGTGTGTGTGTGTGTGTGTGGGTGGGTTTGTTTGTGTGTGTGGTGATGTGTTGGTGGGTGTGGGTGATTGTTTGGGGTGTGTTGTGGTGGTGTGTGTTTGTGGTTTGTGCTGTTGGCGTTGGGGTGTGGTTGTGTTTTGGGTGCTGGGTGTGTGGTGTTGGGTTTTGTTTGTGTTGGGTGTGTTGTTGGGGGGGGTTTGGTGGGGGTGGTTTTGTTGGGGTGTTGGTGGGGTGGGGGTGTGGGGTTTGTGGTGGTTGTTGGGTGTGTGGGGGGGTGGGTTTTTGTGGGTGGTTTGGTGGTGGGGTGGTGGGGGGTGTTTTTTGTTTTTGTGGGTTGTTGTGGTGTGGGTTGGGGGTGTGGTTGGGGGGGGGTGGGTTGTTGTTGTGTGTGGGTGTGGGTTGGGTGTGGGGTGGGTTGGTTGGTGTGTGTTGTGTTGGGGTTGTTGTTTTGGGGTTGTGGTGTGGGGGTTGTGTGGGGGGGTTTGGGGGTGTTGTGTGTTTGGGGGGTGGGGGGGTGGGGGGGGGGTGGGGGTGTTGGGGTGTGTTGTGGGGTGGTTGTTGTGTGGTTAAAAAAAAAAAAAAAAAAAAAAAAAAAAAAAAAAAAAAAAAAAAAAAAAAAAAAAAAAAAAAAAACAAAAAAAAAAAAAAAAAAAAAAAAAAAAAAAAAAAAAAAAAAAAAAAAAAAAAAAAAAAAAAAACAAAAAAAAAAAAAAAAAAAAAAAAACAAAAAAAAAAAAAAAAAAAAAAAAAAAAACAAAAAAAAAAAAAAAAAAAAAAAAAAAAAAAAACAAAAAAAAAAAAAAAAAAAAAAAAAAAAAAAAAAAAAAAAAAAAAAAAAAAAAAAAAAAAAAAAAAAAAAAAAAAAAAAAAAAAAAAAAAGGGGGGGGGGGGGGGGGGTGGGGGGGGGGGGGGGGGGGGGGGGGGGGGGGGGGGGGGGGGGGGGGGGGGGGGGGGGGGGGGGGGGGGGGGGGGGGGGGGGGGGGGGGGGGGTGGGGGGGGGGGGGGGGGGGGGGGGGGGGGGTGGGGGGGGGGGGGGGGGGGGGGGGGGGGGGGGGGGGGGGGGGGGGGGGGGGGGGGGGGGGGGGGGGGGGGGGGGGGGGGGGGGGGGGGGGGGGGGGGGGGGGGGGGGGGTGGGGGGGGGGGGGGGGGGGGGGGGGGGGGGGGGGGGGGGGGGGGGGGGGGGGGGGGGGGGGGGGGGGGTGGGGGGGGGGGGGGGGGGTGGGGGGGGGGGGGGGGGGGGGGGGGGGGGGGGGGGGGGGGGGGGGGGGGGGGGGGGGGGGGGGGGGGGGGGGGGGGGGGGGGGGGGGGGGGGGGTGGGGGGGGGGGGGGGGGGGGGGGGGGGGGGGGGGGGGGGGGGGGGGGGGGGGGGGGGGGGGAGGGGGGGGGGGGGAGGGGGGGGGGGGGGGGGGGGGGGGGGGGGGGGGGGGGGGGGGGGGGGGGGTGGGGGGGGGGGGGGGGGGGGGGGGGGGGGGGGGGGGGGGGGGGGGGGGGGGGGGGGGGGGGGGGGGGGGGGGGGGGGGGGGGGGGGGGGGGGGGGGGGGGGGGGGGGGGGGGGGGGGGGGGGGGGGGGGGGGGGGGGGGGGGGGGGGGGGGGGGGGGGGGGGGGGGGGGGGGGGGGGGGGGGGGGGGGGGGGGGGGGGGGGGGGGGGGGGGGGGGGGGGGGGGGGGGGGGGGGGGGGGGGGGGGGGGGGGGGGGGGGGGGGGGGGGGGGGGGGGGGGGGGGGGGGGGGGTGGGGGGGGGGGGGGGGGGGGGGGGGGGGGGGGGGGGGGGGGGGGGGGGGGGGGGGGGGGGGGGGGGGGGGGGGGGAGGGGGGGGGGGGGGGGGGGGGGGGGTTGGGGGGGGGGGGGGGGGGGGGGGGGGGGGGGGGGGGGGGGGGGGGGTGGGGGGGGGGGGGGGGGGGGGGGGGGGGGGGGGGGGGGGGGGGGGGGTGGGGGGGGGGGGGGGGGGGGGGGGGGGGGGGGGGGGGTTTTTTTTTTTTTTTTTTTTTTTTTTTTTTTTTTTTTTTTTTGTTTGTTTTTTTTTTTTTGTTTTTTTTTTTTTGTTTTTTTTTTTTTTTTGTTTTTTTTTTTTGTTTTTTTTTTTTTTTTTTTTTTTTTTTTTTTTTTTTTTTTTTTGTTTTTTTTTTTTGTTTTTTTTTTTTTTTTTTTTTGTTTTTTTTTTTTTTTTTTTTTTGTGTTTTTTGTTTTGTGTTGTGTTTTTTTTGTTTTGTTTTTTTTGTGTGTGTTTTTTTCTCTGTTTTGTCTGTATTTCTTTTCTGGTCTGTGTTTTGTTTGTGTTTTGTCTCTGTGTTTTGTTTTGTCTTTCTGTTGTGTGTGTGTTGGGGGGGGGGGGGGGGGGGGGCGGGGGGGGGGGGGGGGGGGGGGGGGGGGGGGGGGGGGGGTGGGGGGGGGGGGGGGGGGGGGGGGGTGGGGGGGGGGGGGGGGGGGGGGGGGGGGGGTGGGGGGGGGGGGTGGGGGGGGGGGGGGGGGGGGGGGGGGGGGGGGGGGGGGGGGGGGGGGTGGGGGGGGGGGGTGGTGGGGGGGGGGGGGGGGTGGGGGGGGGGGGGGGGGGGGGGGGGGGGTGGGGGGGGGGGGGGGGGGGGGGGGGGGTGGGGGGGGGGGGGGGTGGGGGGGGGGGGGGGGGCGGGGGGGGGGGGGGGGGGGGGGGGGGGGGTTTTTTTTTTTTTTTTTTTTTTTTTTTTTTTTTTTTTTTTTTTTTTTTTTTTTTTTTTTTTTTTTTTTTTTTTTTTTTTTCTTTTTTTTTTTTTTTTTTTTTTTTTTTTTTTTTATTTTTTTTTTTTTTTTTTTTTTTTGTTGTTTTTTTTGTTTTTTTTTTTGTATCTGTTATCTTCTCAACTAGGAGTCCAAATTCCACCGATTATGATGGTATAGATATGAAGGTACCTTACTTGAGCATCGCGGACTTTGAGTTAGTTCCTAGACTGAAATTAAATTATATTATATTGCTAATCTATCAATCAAAAATTTTCAGATGAGTATTCGCATGTCCAAACTAGAGTTCTTTTGCAACAGACCCACTCTTGTTGCTTTAATTGGTTTCGGTTTTGATCTAAGCACTGTTAGTTATGACATCAGAGGTATAGACAAGACCAAAAGCTCAGACCAGAAATCTTTGATCAACAAAGAAAAGAATGAAGAAAATGTGCGTGTTGAGGGGTTGCTGGGGTATGGTAAAGATCGTGTAGTATTTTATTTAACCATGAATGTCGATAGTGTCTCGGTGTTTCTTAACAAGGAGGATGGTTCGCAACTTGCAATGTTGGTACAAGAAAGCTTTCTGTTAGATCTGAAGGTACAGGGAATCTTGCTATGCTTCTCATATGTTTCTGTGCTTACAACGTATAGTGAAGCTTATTCCTGTTTAGAAGAAATTGTGTTCTTGCCAAACAATGTTCCCTTAAATGTGCGCTTTTGTGTATTTATATTCCTTTTTTTTTCCATTGAGAAGTCAAGAGTGACTGTTTTAAGCTTTTTATTTACACTTTCTCTATTAATGAACTAAAAATTGGGTTTCTATTTATGAGATATACTCTTTGCGTTTTTGTCATCGTTTGACTTGATTTATTTGTTCAATTAAGGTCCACCCAAGTTCCATCTGCATTGAAGGCACACTGGGTAATTTCAGACTCTGTGACACGTCCCTCGGAGCAGATCACTGTTGGGGTTGGCTTTGTGATATACGAAATCCAGGGGTTGAATCCCTTATCAAGGTACTTTTGTAGTCTGCTTAATAAGCAGTTTCTTCCAAATCAGGGTTCAAGCCGAAGTTTTAAACTCATTTGAGATACTCAAATTCAGAAACTTTCTTTTCAACCCAAGCTCAATGAGCTATAGTATTCAGCTCAGCTTGTTTGTACCACCAGTTGTGATTTATTATTCCTTGTATTCTTATATTTCTCTTGACAATGTTTTGATATGATCTTTGTGTCTTTTCCCTTTCAGTTCAAATTTAACTCTTACAGCGCTGGAGATGATGACTATGAAGGATATGATTACAGCTTGTCTGGCAGACTCTCTGCTGTTCGCATCATTTTCCTCTATAGGTTTGTCCAGGAGGTATATGAAAAGAACTTCTGATTTTTAAATCCATCAGCAGAGAATGTTTAAGGGGAGAAAAGGGAATGCCCTGCTGTTGAGACTGTTACTAACAGTTAGCTTGTGAAATTGATGTGTTTAATCGTTGTCAAGTTAATGTCTTATGCTTTTCAAGCAGGAGAGTTAATGCCTTGCAGTTTTTGAGTTCTCTAAGAGAGTGAGAGACTGTTTTATACTTTTCAAGTTGGAGAGAATCTGTGACCATTAATGAGTTTTCAGGGAGACAAATAGAGAAAGTAAATGTTTATGCTTAGCCAAAATTGCCGATACTTATCAACTTGGTGGAAACGTGCTTTTGCAGATAACTGTTTACTTCATGGAACTTGCTACTCCACATACTGAAGAAGTAATAAAACTTGTTGACAAAGTTGGAGATTTTGAGTGGTTAATCCAAAAATACGAGATTGATGGAGCTGTAGCATTAAAGCTGGATCTCTCACTTGACACTCCTATAATTATTGTTCCCAGGGATTCATTGAGCAAAGAGTCAGTGCATTTGCCCTCTATTTCTTGTTATATGATGCCTGTTTGATTGTCTTGGAAATTTATTGCTGCTTTTCTTGCCAATGATTTCAGTTGTTTGTGCTGATGAAAACTATTTTTTGTTTGTTCTTGGAAATATGGGACCCCCAAATAAGTTTTTCTTTCAATGACTCTGAATCAATTTCTTGTTACTATGCTTGTGTGTGTGCACAGATACATATGCGAGGGGTGTGTTTGTGTGTGTGTGTAACTGATCTAGTGAGCATTGTTGCTCAAATTATGATCAATGACACTGGCACCTGGTGTTGTTTGGTTAACTAACAATTTCAGCTGCATTCACAAGGTGTTATGAAATCGTGCCTTGTGTGCATCTGTGCTTCATAAGGTGAGCAACGTCCACAGCTAGATCATTTCTGTATGCACACACAAAGTTTATAAAACAGGGGACTAGATCACTCTAAGGGGAATGAAAGCTATGCAAAAGTATAGTTCTGCTTCTGTCTGTAGACAAAAAAAGGACCCAACATTAATTCTTTTGTTTTTCTCTATCCACACGACCCAAAGATAGGCATGATTGCATTGACCCATGATGAATAAGCCTTTATCTTACTCCCACAGAAAATCTTCCCTTGAGAAACAAACAGCAAGAGTAGGGTGCCACACTGCATCTAAAACTAAAGCTCTGAACAGATTTAGACTCCAGGGACCTAGCAGAATAGATATGCAGAAATAGATGATCTGAATTTTCAGATTCTTTCTGGCACATAACACTGTTTTGTAGTATGCATCCTTGGTCCTCTTTTCTGAACCAAGTTATTCACTTGCATTTCCATATGACCTTGTATTTCTATAGTCGTGTTTATCTAAGTATTGCACAAGAAATTTTGATATGATTATGGTCGAACATAAAAGGATGCGCATATTAACTGTGGCACACAAGTACTCCTAAATGTGGGTGTGTGCCCAAGGGAATGACCTAGCTGGTTTGGACTCTTACCTGTGAAGAAGAGGCCAATGGATTGATCTGTTGACAAACTTTTGAAGGGAATTAATTTAATTTGTGTTTGCGTATGGGGTGGGACATGTTGTAAACAGGGGGGAAAAAGTACAACTAATCTTCTAGTTCTGTGAAATTGACTGCATCCCACCATTTTAAAAAAATTTTTGGAAGTTTTCATTTGTTTATGTTACACAAATGTTAGATTGCATTTGTAATTTACTTGAGCTGACTGAGGATGCTTCTTTCTTTTTGAAAATAGAGGAGGGTATTTCATTTTGAAAAGTGAAATTCATTTTTTAATACATCAAAGGCTCTTAAGTTTGTGCATTGATGTGAAGTTGGTGAATGTGAGTAACCTCTTTATACATTGATTATTCATGCAGTTTCATTCAACTTGATTTGGGCCAGCTGCGGGTGCAAAATGAAATATATTGGCATGGGTGCCGAGAGAAGGATCCTTCAGCTGTCCATATTGATGTTCTTCATGCTGAGGTAGATCATTTTCTGATTGTTTTGGGTTTACAAAATTTTAATTAACAAATTGTAGTTAACTGAGGCTAAATTTGCAGATTATGGGGATCAACATGTCTGTAGGAATCAATGGTTGCTTAGGTAAACCAATGATACGGGAAGGGCATGGAATTGATGTATATGTCCGACGCAGTTTGAGGGATGTATTTAGGAAAGTTCCAACATTTTCACTTGAAGTTAAGGTAACCTATGTGATTTGAATTTTTGTAACCCTACATTATATGCATCTACTTTTAAAGTCTGAGTTTATGGGCCCCATGACAGGGCTTTTTGATCTTTTCGCTGATTATGTGCTTGATAATCATGAGCTGCATAGTGTTTTTGTCATATGTCATGATTGCAAATGGCTTGTTTGTCCACACCCTCTTCCCACAACTGGTTTGATCTTGCTTATCCTATACAACTGGTTTGATCTGGTTTATCCTATTCATACTTTTCCTCCACAGATGATGATCCGATGCCTCCATTTCATTGTTCATTGCATGTTGGTCTTCCTTTTTGTTAGATGGTATATCAGAGGAATGTATCTGCAAATCGTGTAGTTTTATTGGGATCAATGTTATCTGCATGTGCTATAACTTAATGCATTGCTTCCAATGCAATTGAAGGTGTTAGAGCATGAATTTGATTGCTTGACCCTATTCTATCATTTAAAGATTTTTGGTCAGATAGTAATTTAACCGATAGAAGCTGATTGCTTCAGACTTTTGCTTGAGCAGGTGGGTTTCTTGCATGGAGTGATGTCAGATAAAGAATATGATGTTATTATAAACTGCGCAACTATGAATTTGAATGAAGCACCAAAGCTTCCTCCTAGTTTTCGTGGAGGCAAATCTGGTTCCAAAGACACAATGCGGCTGTTGGCTGATAAGGTCAACATGAATAGTCAATTGTTACTATCCCAAACTGTTAGTATAATAGCGGTTGAAGTCAACTATGCCCTTTTGGAGCTGTGTAATGGCATTCTTGAGGAGTCACCTTTAGCTCATCTTGCTGTAAGTATCTTGTTCAATGTGTCATATTTGATATGTAGCTCTTGATTCAATATTTTGTACTTCAAATCACGAGCTATTTGTTTTATTTATGATGCTGTTTATCTCAAATACCTATTTGTCCTTAACATGTGGTAAACATGTGCTGTTTATTTCAAATATTGTTTGGCTTTATTTTTATTTTGTCTCTTCATTTTTGCAGCTGGAAGGTCTTTGGGTATCATACCGGATGACTTCTTTGTCTGAAATGGATCTCTATGTCACTATTCCTAATTTCTCAATTATGGATATTCGGCCTAATACAAAACCTGAGATGCGCTTGATGCTTGGATCATCCACTGATGCTTCCAAACAATTTTCTTCTGGAAAAGTTCCCCTTTTCTCAAATAAGAGCAGTTTTAGGAGATCAAACTCTGAAGTTGACCTTGACACAGATGTACCATTTTCCACAATGTTTTTGATGGACTACAGATGGCGGACATCCTCTCAATCATATGTTGTCCGGATTCAGCAGCCTCGAATCTTGGTTGTTCCAGATTTCCTTCTTGCTGTGGGTGAATATTTTGTGCCAGCTTTGGGAGCAATAACTGGAAGGGATGAAACAATGGATCCTAAGAATGATCCCATAAGTAGAAATAATAGCATTGTGCTTTCTGAATCTGTGTATAACCAGAGTGAAGATGTAGTGCACTTGTCCCCTAGTCGACAGTTAGTAGCAGATGCTGTTGGTGTTGATGAATATATATATGATGGATGTGGAAAGACTGTCTGTTTAATTGAAGAAAAGCATATGCAACAGTCAGCAAAGTATCAACCGATTATAATTATTGGACGTGGCAAGAGACTGCGATTTGTTGATGTCAAAATTGAGGTACTTTTATGTTTAATTATGGTGTTTTTTGCTGTTGTTACTTATCTTTGTAGTTTTCCATGCTTATCACTACCCATATCTTAAAACAAAAGTTGAGGGAGAATGATCACTTATATTTCACATGCTTTAAAACTGTTTTAATTAGCTTCTGTTTGGGGTTTAGTTTATCCTCTGACATTCTAACTTTATGTACCATATCTTTTTTAACTTTTTCACTTATCAGAATGGTTCTCTTTTGAGGAAGTATACATACTTGAGTAATGACAGCAGCTACTCAGTCTCGTCAGAAGATGGTGTTGACATTTTATTGGTGGATAATTCTTCTTCTGATGATGATAAGAAGAATCTTGACCACATGCATGAATCATCAACAACTCCTAACGCTTCTTCTATTTCCCAAAGTGATTCAAATTTGATAAAAAGTTTTACTTTTGAAGCCCAGGTACGTGAACCTTCAATGTCTAGATTTTTGCTTAATTCAAAAATTATTTGGCCTATATTTTGTTTTTTTGTTTTACTCATAGTTGATTGCCTTCTACACTTGGTCATACTGATTATATACCATTTTCTGGTTTAATTTTTTTCTCCGTTTTACATGCAGAGAAAATATAAAAATATGCTTGTGACTATATGCTTAAGCTATTTCCTATAAGTTCATTTTTTTTTCCATTAGATGTTGACGCATGATAGCTGAATCTTTTCATCAATTTTTAGTATGAAATGCAAAGAAATCACTTGTTTTCATTTGTTTTTTCCTAGTACTTTCTCTTACAGTCTTTCATGTTCAAGTATGATTTTGTTTCAACCCTTTTAAGCTGTTAGTTTTCAAAAGTAAGAACTGATGTTGTGGTTATCAATATAGATTTGTTCATTTGATGGTATGCTTGTTTGGATTTATTATTTTCCTCTTCAGGTTGTTTCGCCTGAGTTCACCTTTTATGATGGCACAAAGTCTTCTCTGGATGATTCCTCATATGGTGAAAAGCTTCTTCGTGCTAAATTGGATTTGAGTTTCATGTAAGACTAGCCACTATATCTCTGTGCAATATTTGGAATGACTTCTGTTGTAGTTGTAGTATTCTGTTTCTTTTCTGGTGGTGCATGCTTAGAACGTATCAATTCATGAAAAGTATCGCTTTTTTTGTTACACTTTTCTTTTAAATTTTTTTTTAAATACGGAATGTTAATCCTGAAACTCTGCATGTTTGCCAGAAATTATGCGATATAAGATCTAATTTTTTTTTCCAATGAGGATATGTATTGGATTTATTTGGGAGACATAAATAAACAAGCAAGATGCAAAGGTAGAAATGCCATATCTAATACGTTATATGTAATATTGAAGGCACCAATAATGATGAGCTAACATTAACGTGTGAACATACCTTTGATCTTTTTTTTTATTGTTAAGATGATATACAATAATGGAATGCTGTAGAGTGATTGGATGATCTCTGTATGATTTGGTCAATGCCACTAGTAATGATGGGATAATGGTTGATTTTCCAATACTTTAACAAGGTTTAGAGATTATTCATGGAAACTGACATTTATGATCGTATGCATAATTGTTAATTAGATTTCTAATAATTATTTGAGTGTAAAATCTATTAATATGACCATTTCCCAGAAGATTGCTGCGTGTTCTGCAGTTTAAATATTTACCTAGAATTGCACATCTTGTCAGATTGTCAACACCCTAGAGTGCTCTGTCTTATTCAATTATGCAGGCGTTCATCTAATCTATTTAATTTCTGCTCTTGCATCCTGTTATATGCTTACGTTGAGTGATTTCATTTAATGAGAATATGAGGTGCATATTTGGAAAAATATAGAGTTTCAATTAGAACATCAACTAACAATTGTTGGGAGCTGAATTTAGTTTTGGTCGGATGCCCCTTTTTATGCTTTCCTCATCCCATCTGGTCATGGCAGAAGTTTTTCATGCTTTTTTGTTAAACTCCGTTTGGGTGCATATGTATGCGTTCATGCTTTCACTTTAAGCTTTTAAAGAATCTGATATATAATGAAGATAATAAACTTCTTCATCTCTCTCTCTCTTTCTTTTCTTTCTGAACAGGTATGCATCAAAAGAAAATGATACCTGGATCCGTGCCCTGATGAAAGGTCTGACAGTTGAGGCTGGTTCTGGTCTTGTCATTCTTGATCCAGTGGATATTTCAGGAGGATACACTTCTGTTAAAGAGAAAACAAACATGTCTCTAGTGTCAACTGATATATGCATCCATCTGTCTTTGGGGGCTATTTCTCTTATACTTAATCTACATACCCAGGTAGCTCAGGCATTACAATTTGGAAATGCAATTCCTCTTGCTCGATGTTACAACTTTGATCAAATTTGGGTGTCCCCAAAAGGTTTTCCTCAATTTTACTGGAGTAATTTGATGTTTTCTTATAAAATTCCTCACTTTAGCCATGTTTGTTAGGTACTGTCTTAACTTTTCTGAATCTAGATCATTACTTCTGTCTTAGCAAAATTTTGGCTTCATACTTGCACAGAAAATGGGCCACATAACAACCTTACATTCTGGAGGCCTGAAGCTCCATCAAACTATGTTATACTGGGAGATTGTGTGACATCAAGGTGAGATAGAAATGAGCTTTAACGTTCTCCTAATATGAGAAAGATTTTAGCATTCAGGGAGCTTAATTTTTTATTCCATTCCATGGATTAATCATCGCATAGTAATAAATTTATTCATTTTCTTTCTTCCAAAATGTTTTTCTTTTTTGGGGCTTTTGTATAATTCCCTTTAGCTGGAGTTTATAGGAGAACCATGCTTTCTTATAATCTGCTTTAGCTGGAGTTGATAGGAGGATCATGTAGTCTATCTAACCAGTTGTTGAACCACACCAATTGTCATCGTAAACGTGCTTCTATCTTACATAGTTCTATTTGCCTTTGTGTTTCCTTCTTATTCTTTGTTTTAAAAGATATGCTGCATGGTTCTCTGTTCTTACCTTTTCATTTAAGTGTCAAGTTTAATTTCAGAATTCTTTATGCGAGCATATAAATTGCATAGTTTGACTACTTTGTTTTTTGGAAAAATTAAATGTCACAACCGGTGATATTTATAATATAGGTTTATCTGTACATTCAGAGCTTGGGTTTCTATTTAACGTCAACAGAAAAAATTCATTCACCTGAAGACACCTGATTTAATTATTTATCAAAATTTTATGTATGTTTTTTGTGTACATTTTTAGTTTTGTTATTCTGCTGTCTTCCATATATGTTTTTATTTTTTCTTTCAAAAGCATAGTCTTCATTCACTCCCTTAGCGTTTCTGGTAGAAGTTAGGCACTTAGATGTGTTATTTAGATTATTTTTTCAGTTGATATGATTATTTTGGTTACTTTTCACATGCCAGGTCTATTCCTCCTTCACATGTAGTCATGGCAGTCAATAATACTTATGGACGTGTGCGCAAGCCAGTTGGTTTTAATTTCATTGGGTTGCTCTCTGATGCTCAAGGAATTGAAGACCATTATGATGTTAATTGTAACTGTTCTCTCTGGATGCCTATTGCTCCCCCTGGATACATTGCTATGGGTTGTGTAGCACATGTTGGAAACCAACCTCCACCAAATCACATTGTTTATTGTCTAAGATCTGACCTTGTAACATCCACAACATTTTCAGAATGCGCATTCAGTGCCCCATCAAATCCTAGTTTTGCATCTGGATTTAGCATCTGGCGCGTGGACAATGTTCTTGGATCATTTTATGCTCATCCTTCCACTGAATGCCCTTTGAAAGGCTATAGTTGTGACCTGAATCATCTTCTTCTCTGGAAATCAGTTCAATCTCGTTTATTATCTAAAGATTCTGCCACAAATCTAACTGATGATCATGACTCTGGGACTCAACAGGTCACTAATGAGGGTGCATGTTCGTCTGGATGGGATGTTCTTAGATCAATTTCAAAAGCAACTAGTTGTTACATGTCGACCCCTCACTTTGAAAGAATCTGGTGGGACAAAGGTAGTGAGATCCGGAGACCAGTATCAATTTGGCGACCTATAACACGTACTGGTTATGCTATGCTGGGTGATTGCATAACTGAAGGGTTAGAGCTTTTTGTCTTATAAGGATTTTTTAATTCTTACCTGTTAGTATGGATCCTTCTATTATTATCATCATAACTTTTCTCTGGTTTTATCTCTTTCCTTGTCAGCCTAGAACCGCCTACACTGGGGATGATTTTTAAGGTTGACAATCCAGAAATATCGGCAAAACCTGTGCAGTTTACTAAAGTTGCCCACATTACGGGGAAGGGCTTTGATGAAGCTTTTTTCTGGTACCCAATTGCTCCTCCCGGTTATGTTTCTCTAGGATGTGTAGTCTCCAGAACAGATGAGGCACCAAGTGCAGATTCAGTTTGCTGCCCAAGGATGGATATTGTTACCCAAGCTAATATTCTTGAAGTCCCCATCTCTAAATCTTCAACCTCTAGGGTATCTCAGTGCTGGAGCATTTGGAAAGTTGAAAATCAGGTTAAACTGATTGTTCACTGAGCTCCTGGTCTAAATTAACTTCTTATCTGGTTATGTTTATGTTCCTGTGTTTTTACAGGCTTGCTCTTTTCTTGCACGCTCTGATCTGAAAAAACCTTCAAGCAGACTGGCCTATACTATTGGCGATTCTGTGAAGCCAAAGACGCGGGAAAACATAACCGCTGAGGTGAAGCTGAGAAGCCTCTCTCTGACTGTCCTAGATAGCTTGTGTGGAATGGTATGTGTTCTGAATGAAATTACAGCACCCACCAAAGACCTTACTGTTAAAATAGTTTATTGTCTATGATGATTTTTGACCTTTCAGATGACACCTCTATTTGATACTACAATCACCAATATCAAGCTTGCAACACATGGTCGAGCAGAGGCAATGAATGCTGTTCTGATCTCATCTATTGCTGCTTCGACATTCAACACACAATTAGAAGCGTGGGAGCCGTTGGTGGAGCCATTTGATGGAATATTCAAGTATTATTATATTTTATATCTATTTGTCAAATGGTTGTAGGACAATGAAAATAAAGCAAATGAAAAAAGAAAGACCTAGAAAATATTCTAGTTTCAACTTATTCAATGCCCTTATACAAATATTCTTTTATTTTGTTTTCTTGGCCAGGTTTGAAACATATGATACCAATTTACATCCACCATCAAGATTAGGGAAGAGAGTCCGTGTTGCTGCAACCAATATCCTAAATATAAATATCAGTGCTGCAAATCTTGAAACTTTTGTGGAAACCATTCTTTCGTGGAGAAGGCATCTGGAACTTGAACAAAAAGCAATCAAGCTAAATGAGGTTAAATGGATCTTAAGCTGTATTTTGAGAATACTTTCAGTTGAGTAGCCATGGTAATTGCCTTACTAGCTCACTATTGTTGCAGGAAGCTGGTCATAGACCTGGAGATGATGCTACTTTCTCTGCACTGGATGAAGATGATTTCAAGACTTTAATAGTAGAAAATAAACTTGGGGGTGACATTTACTTGAAAAAGGTTGAGCAAGAGTCAGATGCGGTTATCCAGCTACATCATGGTGACTCTGCATCTGTATGGATTCCACCTCCTAGGTTTTCTGACCAGTTAAATGTTGTTGATGAATCTAGGGAATCGCACTGTTACATTGCTCTACAGATTGTTGAAGCCAAGGTTGTACTATATTTGAAGTTCATTTTCAACAACATAGATTCATTTGTTATATTTTCTATTTCCTTGAACACAAAAATATGACTTGCTCAACTTTGCAGGGTTTGCCCATAGTTGACGACGGTAATGGTCATAATTTCTTTTGTGCTTTGCGCCTGGTTGTTGATAGCCAGGTGACCGATCAGCAAAAGCTATTCCCTCAGAGTGCAAGGACTAAATGTGTGAAGCCTCTTGTCTCAAAAATCAATGACCTTGTTGAGGGCACTGCAAAGTGGAATGAACTTTTCTTATTTGAAGTTCCACGGAAGGTGCTTGTTGATTTTATGAGTTTCGTTATTCCTTCTCTTGTTTTCATTCTACTTCTTATACTTGAAAAGTTGGAATGAGGTAGTCAATGATTACGTAGTTAATTAAAGAGACATTTTTTGAAAGATATAATCTGTAGGCCAATGTCAATTGAAAAGATTCTGAGAAATTAACGGACAGTGAACTTATGGATGAATACAAGTGAAGTTTTTGGTAAATTTCCTACGAGCTTCAAGGTGCCGTCTTTGTTTTTCTGTGGTTCTGCTTTTGTACTCTTTTTTCTAGTATGGTATAACTACGTAGTAGTTCACTGCCTGCCTAGGAAAGTAATAGATTGATTGAATGTGAACTCACCTTTGCATTTACTGGAGTTGTGATTGAAATTTAATTTGGCAGTTTAATTTATAATATTTCCATGTGAATTTTCGTCTGCATACCTAAATTTGAGTTGGTTATTTTGAATTCTTCATGAATTAATTTGTGGCTTTCAATGGTTAAGAAAATATTAATTCATGACTATTGCAGGGGCTTGCTAGGTTAGAAGTAGAGGTGACAAACCTTGCAGCCAAAGCTGGGAAAGGTACTTGTTATGAGCTCTTCAGCTTCTGTATTCAAGTTTCTTTCTTTCCTCAGAGACTTCTTTCCTATAATTTTGCTGATTTCTGTCTCTTGGGTTGCTGATTGAGGTTTTTCCTACAAACTAAAATCTTAAGCTCATTTTTGGCATCTTTATGGGCTTCAGTTCCTAAAGAATTTCAGCACTCTCTTATTTTTCGTTTTGGAGAATTTTGATGCTGTTTTGCGCTGATGCTTTCTGTAGTTCATATTTTGTGTAGGATTATCCATTAAACTTTGTCTAATAGATCTTTTGTAAATCTGGTGATGGACCTCCAGCCCCTCTTTCTATTTGTACATTTTTCATAGTGTTGATGATATTAGTATTGATAATATTATGTCTCTTATCAAAAATAAAAAAGAAAAATCTTAAGCTCATTTCTTCAAGAGGCAAATATTGATACCTTGGATATTTCTTCTTGAGACATTATTAACTAACTTTCTGCTTTATTTTCTTTTTCCATATTTTTTCCCTCAATTAAGAATATGGTAAGGGAGAGTAATTTGATCCAGGAGAAAGGGAGGAAAAGCAAGAGAAAATGAAAAAAAAATAATAATGTTGGTATTTGCAGTGAAAATAAGATACGTCTCCTGAGAAATTTTAGAGAATATGGCCTTGTAAGTGAAAGTGGAAAATTAGCTGATGGAAACTAATTTTAAGTATGAGTCGAATGATGCAGTAGTGGTATCCACTTTTACTATTGGTATTTTTCTGAGTACTTTTCTTTAAGTGTTACCAAACATTATAATGCACCAAATTTGACCATGTATCTATTCCCTGACTTTTGGAAATGATGATGTGATAATATAGGTGAAGTTGTCGGTTCACTTTCTTTCCCTGTTGGACATGGAACCAGTACATTAAAGAAGGTTTCGTCTTCAAGGATGCTGCATCACCCCCATGATGTTCAAAATATTGTATCATATTCATTGAGGAGAAAGGTATGAATTCATATCAGTAATGCATTTTTATTATAGTTACAATTATTTTTCTTTGTATTTATTGTACTCCCTTCTTTTGTATTATTCTCGTTCTGCAGGCTCATTCCAACAATAATGAAGACATGCAGGATTATGGACGCCTGTTTGTTTCCACTTCTTATTTTGAGAGAAGCACAATAGCAAACTTGCAAAGAGATGTTATTGAAAGTGAGAGTGATATTGATAGAGATGTAGGCTTTTGGGTTGGGCTCCGGCGAGAAGGTACAATGGAGCCTGTCAAGTCATTGCTTCCACTGTCAGTTGTCCCTAAATCATTAGATAATGATTTTATTGCCGTGGAAGTTATTGTTAAAAATGGAAAGAAACATGCAATTTTTAGGGGTCTTGTAACTGTTGTAAATGATTCAGATGTCAAACTGGATATATCTATATGTCAGGCATCTTTAATCCACGATCGCAATTACTTTTTGGGATCAAGCAGTCGCAACATTGTTGTAGAAGAGATCATTGCCCTAAGTCCTGGATCTTCTGCTGTTTTACCATGGGGATGTACATCTAAGGATTCTGACCATTGTTTACAAGTTCGACCCATTATTGATAATGAGCCTTCATATACATGGGGCTGCCCTGTTGCCATAGGTTCCAACATTGCATATGGAAAGGAGCCACCCTTAATGGATCAAGTTCCAATCCATAGACAAAATACATTAAAGCAAGGAAGCAAAATGTCTAATTGTACTTTCAGGTTGAATCAACTTGAGAAGAAGGATCTGCTTATAACTTGCTCCCCTAGAACTGGAAGTAAACAAGTTTGGTTGAGTGCGGGTGCAGATGCATCTGTTCTTCAGACTGACATGAATACACCAGTATACGATTGGAGAATATCTATCAACTCTCCTTTGAAGCTAGAAAATCGGCTTCCTTGTCGAGCTGAATTTACAGTCTGGGAGAAAACAAAAGAAGGAATCTTCATTGAGCGACAACATGGTACAATCTCTTCGCGCAGAAGTGTCCACATATATTCAGCGGATGTCCAGAGACCTCTATATCTTAACTTGTTCATTGAGGGTGGTTGGGTTCTGGAAAAGGTGGTAATTGGATTTAACTTTTGTGCACACTTTGCATTTGCATCCCAGCATCTGTCGAACTTCATAATTGATGAGGACTATTTGTTGCAGGACCCTGTTCTTGTTTTGGATCTTTCTTCGAATGATCACATTTCATCATTCTGGATGTTCCACCAGCAAAGCAAAAGGTGAGGTCACAAGTTTGTTGTTGTTGTTATCATTATTTGGGTAAATTGCTTTTCTTTGTGTGAGTGTAAAGATGTGCCACCCATATGCTTTCTGGTTGCTAAATTTCTCAGAAATCTTGCAGTAACCTAATGAAGCAATAGAGAAAATTATTTTTTTTTCCATATGTTGCGCACATAATACCCCACTTTCATTTTAGTACTTGTTTATTAATTTTAAAGACTCGTTATATTGCTTCTACCTCAAGTTTTCTTTTTGGTGTTTTATGTTTTTCAACCACAGAAAAGGTCCTTTTCCAAGTTTATGGTATTTAAAAGACTTTTTTGAATGTTGTAAGCAAGCAACTTGTGGTGATTCTCCTTAGATTTCAGAAATGTTTAAGGGTGAGAAAATATTCTTTAACTGAGCAGTCTCTGATGTGTTAATAATATCTGAAGAAACATCTATTCTGCAGTTTATTATTCATCCACTTTCCGTTGGGGTTGCAGCACACACATGCGCTAGAATTTTTTATTTTTATTTTATTTTATTTTTAATTGGAAACAGAAAGCAAAGGAGAAAAGGGTCAATACTCGGTACTTTTTTTCCTATGATCATTTTATGTGTCACTTTTTGGCAGTTATATTGTGTGGATTAGAAATGCAGTTCTTCTAATTCTTTTATCATGAATATATTTTATTTTGCAGTTCCATGATCTCCATGACTATTTTGCAGGAGATTGCGTGTGAGCATTGAACGTGACTTAGGAGGAACCAGTGCTGCACCAAAAATTATAAGGTTTTTTGTTCCATATTGGATTGTTAACGATTCATCTTTGCCTTTGGCGTATCGAGTTGTGGAAATTGAACCTTTGGACAGCGCAGAGATGGATTCTAACTCATTATCTAGAGCTGTAAAGTCTGCCAGAACAGCTTTGAGAAATCCTACGTTCTCAATGGAAAGGAGGCATTCCAGTGCTAGGAGAAGCATTAGAGTACTTGAAGTCATTGAGGACACTAGTCCAAGACCTAGCATGCTTTCTCCTCAAGATTCTGCTGGTCGCAGTGGAGTTATGCTGTATCCTTCTCAGAAAGAAGCATACGCGTCCCCAAGGGTGGGAATTGCTGTTGCTGCTCGTAACTCTGATATTTACAGTCCTGGGATTTCTCTTCTTGAGCTGGAAAAGAAGGTGATCACTAGCATCATTATGATGGCTAATTTTCTTTCTCCCACTTTTTCATATCATTTTCTATCTCAATCTTACTTCAGGGTGGGAGGAGTGTTGACACTACAGATTTCTTTCTTGAAACTAGTTTTTCAGCTTCCTTAACTTTTGTTGCAGGAACGAGTGGATGTCACAGCATCCAGTTCAGATGGATCTTACCACAGGCTTTCAGCTGTTTTGAACATGACATCAGACAGAACAAAGGTTGAATGCCGTTACATTGGCACTTTGTTGTTTTTTTATTTGTATTTATGTTAGATATACACCTTGCTTCCAGTTTTACGTAAGAATATTATTATTATATCACATATGACCTTTCAATTTATTTCAATTTCATACAATAACATTATTAATCAAGTGCTGTGGGTGAACAAAAATGATTGGCAAACTTTTATTTTTTATTGGGTGGGCGAAGAAAGTAAGGAATATTAAATAGAGAAAGATAAGAGATATAAGATGGGCTCGATTTCCATGAAGATAAACTGAATATGGAAAACAGCCACGGAAACAATCTGAATTCACAAAGAACTTTCTGACCGCCACATGACATCATGATTCTTGGTGGAAATTTCATCAGTGCAAGGGTTGTGTCCCCTCTTTTGGCATCTAATGAGAAAATCTTCTTTCCTCTTTTGTTTTTTGAAAAAAAAATTCTTTCTGTGAACTCACTGCACAGTGTAATGCTTGTGATTTCATTTGCTTGAACAATTATATGGAATTTAAGTTAAAGTAACATGTTAACGTTTACCTATTTATCATTCCATGACTAACATCGATCAACTGATTGATTTTCAGGTTGTTCATTTTCAGCCCCACACACTCTTTATTAACAGGATTGGCCTCAGTCTCTGCTTGCAACAGTGTGATTCTCAGTTGGTGGACTGGATATATCCTACTGATCCTCCGAAACCCTTTAGATGGCAGTCTTCTGCCAAAGTTGAGTTGTTAAAGGTCTGTGCAATCAATGATGTTATTGTTACTATAGTTGTATGAAGCTTGAGTGATCAATGGTAATTAGTTTTTTTAATTTCAGTTACGGGTGGATGGATGCAAATGGAGCACACCATTTAAAGTTTGTAATGAAGGTGCAATGCGTGTTTCTTTGAGACCGGATACTGGAGGGGATCCTTTACAATTTAGGGTAGTCGTTAGAAGTGGAACAAAGAGTTCGCGCTATGAAGTTATTTTTCGTCGTAATTCCTCCTCAAGTCCTTACAGGTTATATTTTAAAGCCTTTATTTCTCTTTTGAGAATTTTCCTTTATGTTATTCTTTGTCTTGAGTGTGGAACTTAGCACTTTGGGTCGGGAGGAGGGAAGGAGATCTCAAATACATGGCAAATATATCTTGAATAGCTCTTTTAACCTAAGTATTTAAAGGATTTGTTGAAATTTTTTGGAACCATTTCTAGCTTGTTGCATCCATCGACATAAAAAGATATGGTAAAAACTCTTATTCTTTTCACGAGAAATTCCAAAATAACTACTTGAAATAAGACCTTATTTTTAATTTGTTGGGAATTCTTTAGAAATTTGAGGAACTATAGTTTTGAGAAATATTTTTTTCCTGTTTCTTTTTTTGTATAGTCTTTGGTTTGTTATTCTTTATTTTTCCTTTTTATCAGATTTGATAATTAACTTTCTACAAACAGAATTGAAAATTGTTCCATGTTCTTACCCATTCGTTTCCGGCAAGTGGATGGTACAAGTGATTCCTGGCAGTTTCTTCTACCTAATGCAGCTGCTTCTTTTCTATGGGAAGATCTTGGTAGGCGAAATCTATTAGAAATCCTTGTGGATGGAGCTGATCCATCTACCTCGGAGAAGTATAATATTGATGAGGTTTTTGATCACGAGCCCATTAAGGTAGCAGGTGGACCTGCTAGAGCTTTGCGTGTTACTGTTCTAAAAGAAGAGAGGACAAATGTTGTTAAGATCAGTGATTGGATGCCAGAAAATGAATCGGCAGCAGTATTGAGTAAAAGAATTCCATCACTATTGCCACAGTTTACTGGAAGTGGTCCCCAACAGCAACAATCACTCTCCTCCTCAGATTGTGAATTTCACGTCGTTGTTGAGCTGGCTGAGCTTGGGATATCAATCATTGACCATACACCTGAAGAGATATTATACCTATCAGTGCAGAATCTTCTTCTGGCATATTCAACTGGCTTGGGTTCTGGGTTAAGCAGGTAGGATTTACTTTCGATTTCTTCATCGTTAAAGAGAAATGAATTTGTTGAGTTAGTAGCCTGTCAAGACAAACATATTCAGTGCAGTCTTCCTAAGTAGATCATTGAGAGCAAGAACTAGCTAGAGACAACTCTGCCATTCTTAACAATATCTTAAGATGTTTACTTGTGCCCTTGAGTTGGATTGCTCCACTTTTGCATACTGAATTTTTTTTGTTGTAAATGTAGTCCATTCTGAAGCAGCAGTTGTTAATATGCCTAGTAATTAAAAGTTGAACTTGTGTTATTTCACTGTCAATATGCCCTCAGTTTTTGTGGTGATACTGTGTTTTTTATTTTTTATATTTTCCAAAGATTTTGTTCAATTTTGAGTTAAAATGAGTGCATCCATTTAATTTTCATGGGCTGATCGAGTACAATATATATTTAAGTGCTGTAGAGTATGTGGGTGCACATGTGTTACCTTTCTCATGTACACAGTGTGTTGTCTTTTATTTTTGTAAAATGTTAATGGAAGAAAAATATGTTTTGGTTATGAACCCTAGTCCTTAAATTTACTTGGGAATCATTTCTTGAGATAATTATGAGTTGAATAGTTTTGATATATCACAAACCATTTTACAGACAACCACTCTGCAGCTTATCATCTTTTTTTTGTTTGTTTTTTAAAGAAACGGGCCGTGAGGGGGTGGAATTCCTTTTCAAAATAATATAAGAAAATAAACCAACCCTCTACTTTACTCAATGCGATTGAGTTTGAACCTCAGACCTCTTGTACCATCCCAAGAGATTTTACCAGTTGAAGCAACAGCACACATGGGTAGTCTACTTGCTTTGATTAGTTTTCTAGATTGTAATCACTGGAAATTTGTTCTGTTCCATCTCTTATTATCAGTGATCTTAAACAATTGCATTGAGCATTTTCTTTGTTATTTTGTGTAACAGGTTCAAATTAAGAATGCATGGAATACAAGTGGATAACCAGTTGCCATTAACTCTGTTGCCAGTTCTTTTCAGACCACAAAAAGCTGGGGAGGAGAATGATTACATCTTGAAGTTTTCTATGACTCTACAGACGAATGGGTCCCTAGATCTATGTGTCTATCCATATATTGGTTTCAATGTGAGCTTTCTAATCAACTGATCAGGTATCATGATGAGTATGATTTATTTCCTATTAAGCAATTTTGATTATGTTTGCACTGGTTGCCTTTGGCCAGGGACCCGAAAATTCTGCCTTTTTGATAAACATTCACGAACCTATTATTTGGCGTCTTCATGAGATGATCCAACATGTCAATATCAATAGGTTATATGATACAAGAAGAACTGCCGTTTCAGTTGATCCATTCATTCAAATTGGGTATGAAGTTCTTCAAATTTCACATTGTAATAACTGTTCTTCTCTGTATTTGATTGGTTGCAAATTTTTCAAATCTTGCTACCTGGAATTACAGCGTTCTTAACGTCTCTGAAATTCGATTCAAAGTGTCAATGGCAATGTCACCTAGTCAACGCCCACGGGGTGTACTTGGGTTTTGGTCATCCTTGATGACTGCATTGGGAAATACTGAAAATATGCCAGTAAGTGAACTTTTAAATGTATGTGATGTTATCTAACTGTTTATTTGTCGGAAGTCAATGTTACTTTTGAGGAGTTCTGAATGTGGATGATTCTCAAGATTTTTGAACTTTTACATAGGCTCTTATACATCTTGCAAAGTGTAATAGATATTTTGAACTTTGAGTTGTCTTTCTATATTAATCAGGTCAGAATAAACCAAAGATTTCATGAGAATGTGTGCATGAGGCAGAGTACTATGATTAGTGGCACTATTTCAAATATTAAAAAGGATCTTCTTGGCCAACCTCTGCAATTGCTCTCTGGTGTTGATATATTGGGCAATGCTAGCAGTGCACTTGGACATATGAGTAAAGGTGTGGCTGCCTTATCAATGGACAAGAAATTTATCCAGAGCAGGCAGAAACAGGTTTGCTTCTAAGCTTGATATTCTGGTTTATCCATTTTAATCATTGTTGCATGTGGACAATTGCAATTGCCATTATTTAAAGGTTTATTATGCAGAACACAAGGCTGTTCTTGGACGCATGTAGCATGCTTTGTAGTTGCAAGGCTGAACTTGGATTGTTGTAATACACAGAACAGAGATCTGGTGTAATGCTTAATACATGATTCAAACACTGTGGGTCTATGCACAACCAGTTGGTTGGAAAAATAGCCAACTTAAGAGTGTCAATTGCTGAATTTAACAAGTTGTCTAATTCATCTTGTATATTTATAGCAAGCAATATTTAACAAGAAACAAAAGGGAGCAAGGGAAGAAGTTAACTGTTTTTTCTGTCTGATATGTGCTTCAAATCACAAGTAAAAAAGAAAATATTTTGCATTGTACTGCAATGTTCTGAGGCTCACCAGACCATTTTGAAACTGATATCTGAGTGGGTCTGGTAAAACTACTCAGTTCTCTGTATCAAGCATGCCCCATAAACAAGAGACATAAGAAATTAATAACCCCTGAAACAACAAATTAACCCAAGATTGCATCCCAATCAAACTGGATGAAAAATAATGAAGAATCTTGAAGCTCCTTAGAACCCAAAACCCACAGGTGATGATTTAATGAATATAGAGTTCATCATTGCTTATGGCATGCTTTACTTTGCGGTATTTGCTGATATTTTGAGGCAATTAATACTTATTGTGCTCTTTCAATAAGTGTGCATGGATATGCAAACTCCTTTAAATCATATCGTGCTCATTTGAAAAGTAAATGATTCATGCTATATACTATTCTTGTGTGTTGTTTCTCTCATTATCTATCTATTTATGTTCACTGAATGGTCATCATCATCTCTTCTTTATATGCTGGACCATTCATATTTTCTTTCTGATGTATACAATAATGCAGGGGAGCAAGGGTGTAGAGGACTTTGGTGATGTAATCAGGGAGGGAGGTGGAGCACTAGCAAAAGGTTTATTCAGAGGTGTCACTGGTATATTAACAAAGCCTCTTGAAGGTGCCAAATCTACTGGCGTTGAAGGTTTTGTTCAGGGTGTTGGAAAAGGAATAATTGGCGTAGCTGCCCAACCAGTGAGTGGGGTTCTTGATCTTCTTTCAAAAACTACTGAAGGTGCAAATGCTATGAGAATGAAGATAGCGTCTGCTATAGCTTCAGATGAGCAACTTCTGCGTCGGAGACTACCACGGGTAATTAGTGGCGATAATTTGCTTCGGCCATACGATGAGTACAAAGCCCAGGGACAGGTACTGGTTTTTTCTGTCTAAAATAAGAAGGAAAATAAATCTGCTTAGGTAAGAGGCACTAATTGTTTGACTTGGTGTAACTCATCCACAATTAAAGAACATTTTTGATTTGTTGACTAATTTGGATTCATTAAGTGATCTTAGAGTAGGTGATTTTGAGAATATTGAATTCAGGTTCAATTCAGATGAATTCAGATGTTAGTTGATGAAAAGAGTTACTTTTTCTAGCAGGGAAAGCAGACATGGAAACTATGGAACAAATTTGTGAAAAAACGAAAATCTCCTAAGAAAAAATCTTATATATTTTTTCATCACCAGAATATAATGGTTTTACGAAAACCCTTGAGGCTCTCCTGCACAACAGGTCTTTTGACTCACTCTTAACATCCATTGCTAAGAGAAATGTAAAGGAATGGTCTCAATTATTATTTTACTGCCTAGTGGTGCTAGAGAATGTCTCTGAGCCAAAAAAAATATAAACTCTACCACTCAGTTTTATTGATAAACATTTAAGTTTAAACAATTGAAATCATACATTTAAATTCTGATCTGATGGCATAATGCATCAAAGATGTAAATGATTTAATACGTTGCCTGAGCATTTTATTCGATCTTTACTTACTTTCTCGACTAAGAAAACTGGTTGAAGCTTTATAAGTCATTGTTACTGCTGTAATGCTGCTTACGGGTTCAGTTTGAGCTCCTCCTCCCTTTGTTGAACTTGACCTAGTTGGTAGATGCAATGGTGGCTGTGAGCTCAAATTTAAGAGTCATCAGATGCGACACTGGATAATTTACTTGTGTATGCATGCCTGTATTTGCTTCTGTGCCACACATAAAATAAGACTTGAAACTGTTTATGGAGAATTTTGGTCTTTCAACAGACATCTTTCTTTTTTAAGTTCCGTGAAAATTTTGTTTCCATGAATGTGGTTATTAGCATTCTTTGCATCAGTTGCTAGTTGTGCTAATATTAGAGAATGGTTGTCACTTAATGTGAACTTATTCAAACTTATGTTCTCTGAATTTTTAATACATTTAATTATCTGCCTGCTGTATATTAAAACCTTGACTTTGTTATTTTGTATTATTTCATCTCGAAGGTTATACTGCAACTGGCAGAATCAGGTTCATTTTTTGGCCAAGTTGATCTGTTTAAGATACGTGGAAAGTTTGCCTTATCAGATGCTTATGAAGATCACTTTATACTGCCAAAAGGAAAAATCCTTATGATCACTCATCGCAGAGTTATATTGCTGCAAGTAAGTTCTATTCATTAGATACATTTTTTGATGCTACTACACTCTCCGCATTCAGCGGACCTAAATTAAGTTGTATCTTTGTATTTGTCAGCAACCGTCCAACGTTATTGCTCAGAGGAAGTTTAGCCCTGCTAGGGATCCCTGTTCTGTTTTGTGGGATATAAGGTGGGATGACCTTGTAACAATGGAATTGACTCATGGAAAGAAAGACCACCCAAAAGCTTTACCTTCAAGGCTTATACTCTATCTCCACGTCAAGTCAACAGAAGTGAAGGAACAAGTTCGTATTATAAAATGCGTCCGTGGCAGGCATCAGGCTCTAGAGGTTTACACTTCAATCGAGCGGGCAAGAAATACCTATGGGCTTATTCTATCAAAGGTTAGTTTCCATATCTCATTTCATTTGGGTTCATTTTAACTCTGTAAGCCTTATGCAACATTTTGGAGTTCTCTGCTTGTGTTTTTAACTGTCACATGCTTTCTCACATTTTATATGATCTCGGACAATGATAGATGCCACTCAGGTCTATGCATTTTGTCAGTCTGTAATATTCCAATCTTAAAGTGCTTGCATTTAAGTTTCTTACAATATGCTAGCTTTAACCTGTGATCTATTGTGAAAACCTGTGCGATGTTATGCAGGAAATGGTGAAAAACAAAGTGATGAAACCTTATTCACCACTAACTGATGGAACCGGTGTTGAAGTAAGTCCAAAAGAGGCGTACATATGGTCTCAACAAATGCCAGCATCAGTTCATCTAAGTTCAACTTTTGGCAGCAGCACTAGTTGAGTTTGTTCATTGCCCAGGGAGAAATATGGTTGTAAGCCTGGTCATAAACCCTTAGGCGCTAGCCAGCTTGGAAAGGTAAGCATTGATTTTCTGTTTTTTGGATCCTCAGATGTTCTTGTCTGATTTACTCTTGTTCTTAAAAACAGAAAAGAAAGAAAGAAAAAAAAACTGTTTATTCCTTTCTTCCCCTTTAGGCACTGATTTCTCACTGAAGGGATAAATTTAATTTTGCTCTGTAATATGCGAGTTTTTCCTTAACGAAGTAATAGTTTGCAGGTGAAAATAATGCATCTATGAGAAGGCTGTTTATGGTCCATTCTCCTCTCAAATTGGAATGACTGGAGCAATTTACAGAAAATCACAGATGCGTCTTGCAATTAGTTGCCAGCACAGCTACAAATTGTACAGTTTTTGTATATGCCCAAGTATTCCTCCTATGCGGAATTTTCACATGGAGACAACAGTTTTGCTGGTTTACTTGCCCAGATTAGATTCACGTAATATATGTTCTGAATAAACTAGAATTTTCAAATTGATGGCTGGGTTCACTCATAAATCATATCAAATTTTATCTCTATTTGGGATTTAAATAACGTGATTGTTAATTCCAAATTGCTGTGAAATGTATTAACTTTATTTGGCTAGTGTTAGCAGTCAAGTACAAACACTCGGATGAAATGGTTTTAATCCATTGTAATATTTAATTCTCGTACCCCTAGCAGTCAAATGTAAACATTAGTGGTTGATATATCGTGTAATTAAATGATATCCAAAAACAAGAAAAACAATCACTCTTACTTGGTTGAAAGGAAGGAAACCATCCTCGATCGATCTTTTTCCCGGGTATTGACCATGATTATGTTTAATGGCGGCGGGGGCCCCAAACCATTTCCTTAAAATTCTCTTTAACTTTTCTTGAAAAGGGAAATTTGCACCATGCTTATATTGTGTACGAGTCAAAATTACCCTTCAACTCCCGACTGCCCACTGACACAGACATTCAAACCACTCCGTCTCAACTCTCGACCTACTACTGTCTGAAAATTGGAAATCTGACAAAAAGCTTCCGAAACTTCCAAAGCACTAAGTCTTGGTTTCAGAAGAAATACACTCAAGTTAGTAGCATCTCCGAGGTTGAAGCTCAGCGATCTGCTACTTGTACTTCCAAGTTTGTATTGACAGTAAGGTTCGTTCTTTATTTATTTTGCTTGCAAGAAATCATAAGAGTAAGCTCAGATATTCTGATTCAAGTAGCTAGATTTGTATTTTGTAAATTCTGGATTTTATTTTCCCTTATGCTGATTTGTCTTTACAACTAATCGTGGTTGAAATTGTTTCCTTTTTTGGTGATTTGGTTGACAGTTGAAATAATTCTAATTTGGGATGGTAGACTGTAGTTCAAGAACTAGAAAATGCCTACATCGTGTTGCTTACAGCTAGTCAGCTATTACTTTATGAAGTTACTAAACAGTTAATTCATGTGATGAAATCGGCTAAATTGGTTTTTCCTTTATTCAAAATGAAGAACTGGTCAGGTGGGTTGTTGATTATGGCTCTAGCTATAGTCTTGGTTCTCAGTTACAGCTTTATGGGAACCCAACCGCAAAAGCATAAACAATCTGCGTATGATTTCTTTAGAAATCATCCGGCTGAAGATTCTGATGTGAAGGAAAATCCTGGAGTAAGGTCTAGTCCTCCAACTGAAGTGAACAAAACACACAAGTTTTTCGAGAAGCCTCGTACTGTACATGTTGAAGGACTGAAAGATCTTTATTGTCCCAACAAAATTTCAGAACAAGAGTCTAACCCTTTGCTTGCATGGTCTCATATGCGTTTACTACTGTCTAGGTCCGATGCTTTGCCTGAAACAGCTCAAGGGATTAAAGAAGCTGCAATAGCGTGGAAAGATTTGTTGTCAACAATTGGGGAGGAGAAAGCCTCCAAGTTTGGAGAAGTTAAAAACTGCCCTCCCTTTGTTAGCAACCTTAATGGGACACTAACGAGCACTGGAATAGTTCTTGAGATCCTGTGTGGTCTAGTTGAAGATTCTTCCATTACATTGGTAGGCATTCCTGATGGGCACTATCGAAGCTTCCAAATTGAACTTTTGGGCTCACAACTTTCAGGGGAGCCAAGGCCACCAATGATATTGCATTACAATGTCAGTCTGCCAGGGGATAATATGACAGAAGAGCCATTCATCATTCAAAATACATGGACTAATGAGCTTGGGTGGGGCAAAAGGGAAAGATGCCCCGTTCATGGATCTGTTAACACCCTCAAAGGTATATAATTTACAATAGTGTACCATCATACGTGCATCATAGATGAGTTCTTTATAGATGAGTTCTTGTGCTGTGGATAGTTCATATTTGACTTTCTTTCTGATGATTATATTGATGGTAATTTTCTATACAAGTACAAGATATGAATTTCAAAAATATGATGAATCATGTATGTGTTACACCCAGGAGCCCTGCTTCTGAAAAGTAATCACAAATTCTGATAAATGTGTTTTTCCAATTACTTTGTTTCAGTCAAGTGTTCTTTTTTCGTTTTGATAAATTTTTGCACTCCTCTTTCACTCGTCCAAGGAGGGAGGAAAAATCTTGCAGTCAGTAATGTAACATATTGTAGAAACCACTGCAGTTGATGGGCTTGCTCTTTGCTACGAACAAGTTATGAGAAGAATTGTGCAAGAGAATCAAAATGCAAGCCATCCTAGCAGTGACATTTTGGCCAATGTTTCCAGCAGAGGTGCCCACGATACCACTAGTTTCCCATTTGTGGACGGGAATCCATTCACTGCCACATTATGGGTTGGTTTGGATGGGTTCCATATGACTGTGAATGGAAGGCATGAAACATCGTTTGCTTATAGGGAGGTAAGGTACGAGTTCTTTACAGTTATGGATGAAAATGAGAATTCACATGATGCTTCAAAATGTCCTATCCAGGTAGGAGTAATCATTCACATCTTTGATGCTTTTTCTACTAATGCAGAAACTTGAACCATGGTCAGTTACTGGAATTCGAGTGGCTGGTGGTGTCGATCTGTTTTCTGCCTTTGCTCAACACTTGCCTGTGTCTGAAGACTATGATTTAATTGTTGATGTTGAGCATCTCAAAGCTCCCTTGGTTCCCAAGAAAAGACTTGTAATGTTAATTGGGGTTTTCTCTACCGGAAATAATTTTGAGCGTCGCATGGCACTGAGAAGGTCGTGGATGCAGTATCCGAATGTACGTTCTGGTGATGTGGCTGTCCGGTTTTTCATTGGCCTTGTAAGTAAAGTATGAGAGCCAGGTTATTCTTACTCCGATGGTCTTTATATTCTTTGATATAAAGTTGTGTTGTTAGCCCTAATAGAGATTGACATTGCGTAGATTCTCTCCATAAAATATTTGTAATTGTCTTTTAACCCTGTTTCATAAAATTTCTTTAAGCTTTGAGTCTACTGGTGTAATTTGAAAATTTTAACTTGTTATTATTTTGAAACAGAAAATGAATGAAATTATATGTGCGATTATAGTGCTTTCCCTTAAGACCAAGATTTCTCTAGTTGTGCTGTTTATGGATATTTATAATTGATCAGAAAAAATGCTTTCAGAATTTGATTTGGTCTTTGTCCCGGCAGCACAAGAACAGGCAGGTCAATGTTGAGCTGTGGAAAGAAGCTCAAGCATATGGGGATATCCAAATAATGCCCTTTGTTGATTACTATAGCCTAATCAGTCTGAAAACTATTGCAATTTGCATTTTTGGGGTATGTTGCTACAAATATTAGGCCTAAAGAATATACATTCTGTTAAATCTTTGCCCTCACTTTCTAGATTTACTCATTATTTGACTTCTCATTAAATTTGCAGACCAAAATCCTCCCTTCTAAATATATCATGAAAACCGATGATGATGCTTTTGTTAGGATTGATGAAGTTCTCGCAAACCTCAAGGAGAAGCCATCAAACGGCCTGTTACACGGTCGTATTTCTTCTGACTCTTCACCTAATAGGGACAAAGATAGCAAATGGTATATCAGTAAAGAGGTACTCATCTCAGTCGCTCATAATTTTTTATGTCAGAAGAAGATTATTGCACTTGAATAGAACTATAATCAATGTTCTTTTGTGCAGGAATGGCCACATTCCTTGTACCCACCATGGGCCCATGGTCCAGGTTATATCATCTCCCGGGACATTGCAAAATTCATTGTTCGAGGCCACCAGGAAAGAGATCTTAGGGTAAAATTTCTCTTGCAAACACACAGCAAAGTTCGTTCTTTTGCTTTATTGGAAGATAAATTTTTTTTATGTCAAACACTTGCACCACTTCTCAGGTGCTGAGAAGCATTCCTCTCAAGCCTAATGTAATAGAGAACTCGCTAAGTTTGGTGATTTGGTTTCATGTTCATTTTCTTCACCTAAAATCGTTTTTCCATTTTTCAGCTTTTTAAACTGGAGGATGTTGCAATGGGTATATGGATTGAACAATTCAAAAACAGTGGTAAAGAAGTGCATTACATGAGTGATGACAGGTTCTACAATGCAGGATGTGAATCAGATTATATTCTTGCTCATTACCAAGGCCCCAGAATGGTGCTATGCCTATGGGAGAAGCTGCAGAAAGATCACCGGGCTTTCTGCTGCGAGTAAATATCACCTCGCCACTAAAGCTTTCAATCATTTTGACTCGAACCCAACTAAGAAACTCTAGGAAAAATCTCAGTTGCAGTTCATTCAAATTCAGCGTTGGCAACTATGGATTTGTGCTAGGTATAGTTTTAAGGTTGGATTGAACCAGAACTTGTGCTTGCTGTTCTTGACAGTTTTTGTAATCGGAGAAGAATGGTGTCATTTGGTCATTCATTACCCATCACGACTTGTAATCTCTGATGGAAAGAACACAAATTTGATATAGTTTGTTGTTGCTGATACATACTCTCCTCTCTAGTGATTATTTTGGACTCTTCAAAGCCTTTTATTTCGTTCAACCACTTTGCTCAGTTGATCTTGAACTTGTTTTTTCTGTATCCAATCAGACACAAAGACGAGAAATCAAAGGTTGTAGATAAAATAAGAATCGGCAGAGGACACATATGCATCATTACTGTATATACAGACATACAATCGCTAGTGGTGGCGATGAAACTTGTATTTACTTGTGGCCATGCATTTTCAGAGAACCGTTTTCACCTTTTAACGGGTACCAACCACTCACTCAAAGGCAGCGCGCCAATGGAAGAGGACATGTAGCAAGATAAGGTTCCTTAATTCTAGTGATTCTCATTAATGCACGTACGCTAATCCTAGTAATAGTAATATAACCAACTCATGATAGAGACAATTTTCTTCTTCTTCTTCTTCTTTTTTTTAAAAAAAAATAAAATAAAATACTTGTGTGTGGTGTCATGATTCTCTTGCTCTTTTGTTGTAATTTCTAATTAAATTTTTTACTAATAGAGTAAAAGAAGATATATGTAATGTAGCCTATGGCTATCTTCTTGCTTGTAATGTGTTCCCACGTCTATTTTTTGTGCACCAATGAATGGCAGATAAGGATGTTTTCAAACATAATAATAAAAAAAGGGGTATGGGTTTTTCTTTTTTCACATGCCATGTGTAGAGCACACAACTTTTCCAATCGAGGAATTATCCACTAGTGTATGATGATGATTACGACGAAAAAATGCTATATGTTACCAAGACACTCCATGCATTATTATCCACTTATATATATATATTGAGTGATGATTGACGATGATAGAGGGGGTTCCATCTCATTCATTGGTTGGTTAGCTTTTTCTTTCTAGTGGTTAGTATTTCCTTTCTCATCACTGTCTATCGTCGTCCCTTCCCTCACCCCGTTGGAGCATTTCACTTGCCTGCCGTAATGTTACCTACCTATCATTTGCTCTTCTTGTCGTTGCTGCTCTCTTTGTGTAGGAGATTTTACTTTTTTATTAAAATTTATAATAAAATACTAAGTATGAAAAATTTATAAATAATTTTAATATATTAATTATTTATTTAATATTTTGCATTAAAATTAATATATTTTTCTTAGAACTAAAGTTGGTTGACGTGGAAAAAGAAAAAAGGGAAGAGGACTTGGGAAGGAAGCAAATGCATCTTTTGATTATGATTATGATTGTGTGTGAAGTAAATATTAATACTTTAATCAATTATTATTGATTAATAGCATATTGGCATTTACACTAATAATAATGAAAAAAAGGCAGGCAGGCAGGCAATCATATACCCAACCACGCTAGCTTAAATCATTAACTCACTCAGCCGTTACTCTCCCTAACTTAATAAATAATGAATAATATTTAAATATAAATTAAAATCTTTAAGTTAAAATGACTTTCACGTGCTATGCTACTTACACGTGTCAGTAACTGGAATGCAGTGAAATTGGCCGAACCGGTAATCAGTAATTAATTGGATTCACAATCCCTGTTAATTAAAGCAAAGCAAAGAAGCTACAACTACAAACCCTTGTTTTATTCGGCTGTTTCTCTTCTTCTTCGTGAATTTTATACTAGACATCGTCATTTCTGAGCATTTTGAAGATTAAGGTCAAGAAATTTTGATAGAAAGTGGAGATGATTTTGGGGCAAAATATGGTGGCAGAAACGGAGATAATTTCCTGCTTTGAATCGGTATGTAAAAAATAAAATTTCTGCTATTTCATTTATTATCAAAATTTTCTTTATATTCTTAGATGCGTATTAGCGATTTTAGCGTTGCGAATCTCTGTATATTTGGATTCTTTCTGGGTTTTGTGAATTTTTGGGTTACATAATTAGATTCACAAGTTTATTGTTCTTGAAGATTTTTCTATGGGAATTATTTCATGCTAATTCACTTAGAGATTGTGCTGTTTATGAATTTGGGATATGTTCGATAGCTCGAGTTTTCAGTTACTTTTCTCCCCTTCACCAACCCCCGGGGGGTTTGAATGGGTCTGCTGTTTTAGGTGTATTCGTTTTCATAGAGTTCCTAATATTATGGGTTTTAAGAATTTGAGAAGCTGTATTTATCGGTTCAAATCATAGTAGTTAATGGTATCCATTACGAAGAGACCGTTTGAAGCTATTTAGTTTACCTACAGAATAATAATCATGAAAAACATCTGTGTAAGTCCCGATTGGATATTAACTTTTATTTTTCTGACCGAGCAAACTTGGGTCAGGCTGTGTCCTTATTGATTCCAACAATTTTGAAAAGAAAATACTTGGTTATTTAGTCGGTAGAAAAGTTTGTTCTTGTCTTGAATTATTTGGAGAAGGGATTCCTGAAAAGAGTGGAGGGGACATTACCAATCTATCTTCCTCAAACATGATATTTCAGGGGAAAATAAAAACTATCTGGGAAGTATGATAATGTATACAGACAAGGCTTTAATGTTAGTATGACAGCAAACAGATGTGTTTCAGTGGGTTGAATCTTATGTTTTGTGCTGGTCAATCTTTTATATTTGTTAAATGAAGTTGCAGCTTATTTGTTGTTTCTGTTCAGCATTGACAATTAGTTAGTTTTGAGAATCTTGGGACATTGGCTAACCTGTTTCTTTCTGATTTTACAGGTTGTTGGTTGTGCAGAGACCATGAAAAGTGCTGTTGTGGAGTCTTCACCTGTCAAGCTTGTCCCAGACATTCGTTCTGGCAGCTATGCTGACATTGGACCTAGGCTCTCAATGGATGATGAGCACATTCGGATTGATGATCTATCTGCCCACCTTGGATCTCTCTTTAAGAGTCATACACCAAGTGCTTTCTATGCAGTGTTTGATGGTCATGGTGGACCTGAGGCAGCTGTTTATATCAAGGAGAATGCTATGAAATTATTTTTTGAGGATGCTGATTTGCCGCAAGCATCTGATATTGATGATATCTTCTTAGCAGCGTTGGAGGATTCCCATAGGAAAGCATTTTGGTTGGCAGACCTTGCCTTGGCTGATGAGCAGAGTATTAGTAGTTCGTGTGGAACAACTGCTCTGACTGCTCTAGTTCTTGGAAGGCATTTAGTAGTTGCAAATGCTGGTGACTGCCGAGCAGTTCTTTGCAGAAAAGGAGTTGCAGTTGATATGTCTCAAGATCACAGACCTTCCTATCCACCAGAGCGCAGGCGAGTTGAGGAGTTAGGTGGCCACATTGACGATGGATATCTTAATGGTTTTCTATCCGTCACACGAGCCTTGGGAGACTGGGAGTTGAAACTCCCTCTTGGTTCTCAGTCACCACTCATCTCTGACCCAGATGTCCGACAAGTTGTGTTAACGGAGGATGATGAATTCCTAATCATTGGCTGTGATGGTATATGGGATGCCATGTCAAGCCAATATGCTGTCAGCTTTGTCCGTCGTGGGCTCAGGCGGCACAATGACCCTAAACAATGTGCCCAAGAACTTGTCGAAGAAGCCTTGCGCCAAAATTCACCTGATAATCTCACTGTCATTGTTATCTGCTTCTCCACTCCACCTCGCGTCGAGTCATGTCCTCCTCGGCGACAAAGATTCAGGTGCTCTGGACTATCTGAAGAGGCCAAAATAGGCTGAAGAACTCTTTAGAAGGCAATTGATTGGTTGCACATACAAATAATTTCCAGACTATCCATTGATAATGTTGAGAAAGGGATTTTTATCTTTCTTAAGGCTGTTTCAGATGATCAGAGAAAAAGCAGCCGGCAGTTTTGTAGCAGGGTAGAAGAAGTGAACAATTAGGCTGCTGGAATTATTTTCCAGCTTTAATGGATTGGGTTTTCTGCTTTGACCCAGCCATTTTTGCTTTCAACTTTTGCTTACTTTAGCATTCATGTCTCTGATATATATCTGTACATATGCATCCCCAATTTTTGCCCCTTCCCCTAATCCCTTGTGAATCTCTGCATACTGTTGATAGCATGCATTTTCGTAGGCCATTTCTCTTGATATATCTTGAATATGATACAAAAATTTATCCAATGCCTTGCAAGCGGCCTATTAAACTAAACCGGCCTTGGCATCGAAAGGCCATTTTCATTACCACCAATTATGGATTACGGTCTTGCTAGGGTTTGTGAGGCCACCAATTTTTATGATTCTTCTTCTGTATCAGTCCAAACCCAAATATCAGAACAGCAGAATTCCGATCACAAGAGTTCAGCCATTGACTTCAGATCTGCTTCTTGTAAGACTGGACTAAATCATGTGGACTTACCATTTTCAACGGCTGGGAGCAAAATACAAAAATTGTCTTTGCATCACACCTGCCATCACAATCTTAGGACATCCTAATCGACGGTTCAGATTGATTAGTAAATCAAATCTGTACGCAATACCACACCAAATCACCCTGCAGGAGGGATTCAACGTTTACATAAAAGCCGCAGTATCTCTTAGACCAAAACGCATACAGTTTGGTTCGACTCATTAGATAGAAAAATTCTTGTTTTTGCTTCTGCGAAAATGGCGATGGCAAGTCTTGCTCGAAGAAAGGCGTACGTGCTAACGAGAAATCTCTCGAATTCAACGAGTGATGTTTTGAAGTGCAGTTTCTCGCTTACCGGTTTCTCGAGGGGATTCGCTTCGGGATCTGCGGAGAACGACGTCGTCGTCGTGGGAGGTGGACCTGGAGGCTACGTGGCCGCCATCAAAGCCGCTCAGCTCGGACTTAAGACCACGTGCATCGAGAAGCGCGGGACACTCGGTGGCACGTGTCTTAACGTTGGCTGCATCCCCTCCAAGGTCTCTTTGTTTGTAAATCTTCCGGTTTCATTTTGTGAAAAAAATATAATTGCGTTGACATGATTGATGGTTGTACTTTTGAATTTATGCTTGTGTTTATCAAGAGATATTATTTTTATGCATCAATATTCGTTTTTGAAGTTGGTATTCGGTGTTAATAATCTGGAGTTTAGTTTTTTGCTTGGCTGAACCGTTGGAATTTTGAGTTTGCTATGGAGCTCAAAAAGTTTCAATCTTCTGAGCTCAATTTTTGAATTCGCTCTGCAATTTGCAGTAAAGGTAATTGAACTCTTATGCCTAAAATTGGAAATGTAAGGAATAAGAATTTATCATGGCTTCTATTTTGTTACTCCATATTTTTTCGGGTGATATAGTCTGTCACTTGTTTCCATGCAAAATTGAAGGCAATTGGATTATGACTACTGCTCATGATGTCTGTAGGAGATGAATAGTGTGATAACTAATAAGTGATGAAACCTTTTATTAGTGTACTACTTGTTTGTTTATCTAATACTTTTGTAAAACATTGGTCTATGTATTTTGCCGAAGCTATAAGTCCTGACATCCTGGATTATTCAACATTTTTGCTTTGATAATGTGAAAAATGAGAATTCCTTTTCTGTCATTTAGTGCTTCATAGGGAGTGGTTTTAATTTTTTCTTTTAAGTTTTAATCAAATGCATTCTATAAATGTGGCTATTCATAGTTTTTTGTTTTTCACTTATTTTGGTTAAACCATTCAGGCGCTTCTTCATTCTTCCCACATGTACCATGAAGCCAAGCATGCATTTGCCAACCATGGTGTAAAGTTTTCTTCCTTGGAGGTTGATTTACCAGCCATGATGGCCCAAAAAGATAAAGCTGTGGCTAATCTTACACGAGGTATTGAAGGTCTATTCAAGAAGAACAAAGTAAACTATGTCAAAGGCTATGGCAAGCTTATCTCCTCATCTGAGGTTGCTGTGGACACCATTGAAGGTGGAAAGACTGTTGTGAAAGGCAAGAATATCATAATTGCTACTGGTTCTGATGTCAAATCTTTACCAGGGATCACCATTGATGAAAAGAAAATTGTTTCATCAACTGGAGCTTTAGCATTGTCTGGTATTCCAAAGAAACTTGTGGTTGTTGGGGCAGGCTACATTGGGCTGGAGATGGGTTCAGTTTGGGGCAGACTGGGTTCAGAGATTACTGTTGTTGAATTTGCCCCTGAGATTGTTCCAACCATGGATGGGGAAATTCGCAAGCAATTTCAACGTGCGCTTGAGAAGCAGAATATGAAATTCATGCTCAAAACTAAGGTGGTGGGAGTTGATACATCCGGAGATGGTGTTAAGTTAACACTTGAATCAGCAGCTGGTGGTGAGCAGACCACTCTTGAAGCAGACGTTGTTCTGGTTTCTGCTGGTAGATCTCCTTTCACTGCTGGGCTTGGGCTGGACAAGATAGGCGTGGAAACTGATAAGATTGGGCGCATATTAGTTAATGAAAGATTTGCTACAAATGTGCCAGGTGTCTTTGCCATTGGTGATGTAATTCCAGGGCCAATGTTAGCCCACAAGGCAGAAGAGGATGGTGTTGCGTGTGTGGAATTCATATCTGGTAAACTCGGCCATGTGGACTACGATAAGGTCCCCGGAGTTGTCTATACACACCCTGAAGTTGCTTCAGTTGGGAAGACTGAGGAGCAGGTAAAGGCACTTGGTGTTGCATACCGTGTTGGGAAGTTCCCGTTCTTGGCAAATAGCAGGGCAAAAGCAATTGATGATGCTGAAGGAATAGTCAAGATTTTGGCTGAGAAAGAGACTGACAAAATATTGGGTGTTCATATTATGGCACCCAATGCTGGAGAGCTCATCCACGAAGCTGTGCTGGCCATTAATTATGATGCTTCAAGTGAGGACATAGCACGTGTGTGCCATGCACATCCTACAATGAGTGAGGCATTGAAGGAAGCTGCTATGGCTACTTACGACAAACCCATTCACATCTAAGAAGCATGGTATGACTTTGTTATTTTAGTTTGAGATTATTGGGATGTCTTATCAAAAATTTTCAACATGTTTTATCAATCTTCGAACATAGAAGCTGATGCATGCTTGAAGAGAAATTAGGTTCCCTCCATTCCTTTTTGTCAAATGACGGAATAACTTTGTTTCGTTTGCTGCTGATAAGCAAAAAAATAATTCATGAGAGAGACATTGAGTTTATTGAAGTTTTCTAGTTATATTCAGCCACACAGTTTGATTCATTCAGTCCAAGTGTGATGGTGCATTCATATTGTTTCATGTAATTTTTTTTTAATTTTCATCATTTTTCTAGACAATTTGGCAGATATTTTGATCGGTTGTAAAGGTTCTGTACAATGGGTATTTGCTTCTACATTCAAACTAAACTAGTTTATTCTACAAACTGGAGAGGATGAAAGTTGTTATTTTAAGCAAATATATGTTCACAGAATATCACCAAAATATGTGCAACATTTCCAAAATTAATTTGCCACATCCGGGAAACGATATCGAAAGCCCGCCATCTGTGCGGGAACAAGGCCTACGCTATCCTTTCATAGCTCTGTAATCTTCAGCTCTGTACGATGGTCGTACGTATTCCTGGCTCCTCTCGCATATCTGGTTTCCGCCTGGCCTGTGATTGCAGCCTTGCATCTCTCTCCCGCTCAAACTCCCTGTAATCGGCTCGCTAGAAGAAGGAAACCTTGTCCGGATACTGATTTGAGCTCCTTTTATACGCGTCTAATTCCTCTTCCAATTTCTGCTCTTCCTTGAACTCTCCCCAATGCCTTTGGCTCTTGTCGAGCACCCTCAGTTTCAGTTTCTTCCTAATTTGTTCCAAGGACTGCAGCAAGTGCCGAAGATGCAGGAGCTTTAGCCTTCTCAGATGCCTCCTTTGAATCAGCATCAACTGACTTCTTAACTTCAGTGTCTTGACTGCAAAAGTCCCGAACCTCAGTAATCTGTGAAAAAAAATAAATCACCATTAGCAAATTGTTCATAGAAATATCGAAAGGATTGCAAAATATTAGCACGTTTATAAGAATTTCAAATAAATCTTAAAGCCATCCCCGTAAATGTTAATTGACCTAAATGCTACACTTAGCTAGGATGAAACATTGGAAAAACTCAAGAGGTTGATTTCACACTAAAAACATTGCAAATTACCTAGAATGCTTCATTAAATAGCTCATTTGCAGGCCAAAAAAATTTAGGAGCTCCAGATGAACATGGGAAAGGCTATGTGATTGCCCCAACTTTACCCGATGCAGCAGCTGCCGCAGCTTCCTTGACTGCTGCTAGAGCAGCAGCAGCAGCAATTCTCTTGGCCTCATCACTAGCTTCATCCCCCACAACACTAGGTCTCTGTTGTGGCATGATACCATTCTCCGGCAGTGCATCTTGCACAACGGATTCTCTCTTCCTTGATGCAAATGCCAAACGATTCATCCAATTCTATGCAAAAAAATTCAATAAAAAAAAAGTCCAACTCTAGCCTCATTGTCAAAGCACATCCACTGCAAGCAGAGAAATTAAAAAGGAACCCTTTGGATATTGTCTGTGAAGTTCCATTCATGGCTGAACTAGGCTTGCTTGAAAAAGATTTGAATGTCCTTTTAGGTAATCCTCCGTTCATCTTTTCCCACATAGCATCAATCTTCTTCTCATCATCATCGATAACATTTTGTGCCACGTCTTGCCCAAATGACCTTCCCTTCTTTGGTGCCAAATCCAGGCATGTGATCCACTTCTGTAACACAAAATCAGGCATCAGTAGCCAAAAAATTCACATTGGATTTGCTTTGATGAAGTTTTATTCACAGTTGAACTACACTCGTTTAGAAAAGACATCAGAGTCTAGTTCGAGACTCCTTTATTCATTTGCTCCCACAATGTGTCCACATGAGTTTTCATCTCTGGCATCAGAGAACAACTACGATGATAAATATTGACAAATAAAGCATCACAACCACAGGAACAAAGAGTTATTGCGACGACCAATAAATCATAAATTCTTATCAATATCTTCATGTTGAGCCTCTGAGCTTGAACCAGAAGCTGATTTATCGATTGCATTGCCTGAAACACAACATTCAACCCGTCCTTAAAAGAGAATAATAGAACATATTTTTCACCTGCATGTTTCCCATGGTTGTAAAATCATTCACAATTACCTAAAACCATTAACATGGAACACGAAACCAAATATAACTCTAGAATCAAAACACATTAAAAATTGAAACATTAATACAGCACAACGAAAAAGGAAATCAAATTACTGAGAAACTGAGAAAAAAAGAGGAGGAAAATAAAAGCTGGGACATGGGGTTCAATACTGCTGGTTTTAGCCAGCGATTTTGAGCTAATACTAGTCCCGTCTCGAAGAGATAACAAGAAAAGTTCTGAATTGACGTTTGTTCGGAGATTTCTGTAGAGAATTAAAGTGAAAAGGAACTTGAAAAATCAGAAACATAAACAAAAATAAAGTAGCCGGCTATTCAAAACCCACGCAATTGTTGGCTCTCTTGTATGAATAGCACCGTTCGATTAAAGGATCAGAGAATTGGTACTGAAAAGGCTAGAATTTCAGTAGAGCGAGACACGAAGAAGAAAAGATGTCTGGTGTCGATTGTAAACCGGCGTCGTTTTCTCAACGTGAATGTAACTTTTACATGGGCCAGACCAAACCGCGAAAGCTGGTGATTATTTGAATCAATAACCTAAATGAAAATGGATTTTGTAAAAATGACTCTCTAGGATTTTCGGGATCAACGAAGTTTGCTTCACGAGACACAGATTTTTGTTTAGATTCTCAAAACACTTAGCTCACTAAAAGACAACTGATTCCGTGTTGAAGAAACAGTATGTTGGTTGCTCAGAAAGCTTTGGTTCTGCCATGCTTGAGCTCACAGATGTGAGGAGAAAATGGCTGAACGGTGAATATTACAGGGCAAGAATTGCAGCAACATGGAGTAAGCTGAGAGCTGCAAAGCAGATAGGAAAGTGCCAGAAAGTGATGAATTAGAAGAGCAAGATGGGAAGGAAAACTCTAGGAATCTTTGCGGTGTTGTTTCTGTCATTGCTGAGTGATTTCATTTTATAATATTTCAATGACACAAGGAACAAAAAATGCCTTGAACTCGACAAGATGAAGAGGTACTGTCAGTTGATACTTTGGCAATGCAAAAGCAAGAATCCAATCTTTTTAGTGAAATTAGGAAATTAGCAAGCCATCTTGAATTCATGGTGCAGTCAGGAATTCAAAACACAATCTGGAATCCAAGATCGGATGTTACCTAGAACAAGTGACAATATATTGAAGTCGTAAAATCATATTAAGACTTCAAACTTTGATCTGGGTGAATCCAGTTAATACACGTTAAAATTTGGATCATTTTCGTCAATAAATATGACCGTACACTAGTAATAAACAAGTCTATGATCGTTGTCAATCATTTTTAAATAAGAAGTAAATGCTTCATCAACTCATATTTCAACAATCAATGTAATGATATTGGAAAAGTGTTAATATAATTAATGCTACTTGTAAAAATAAACAAATATATAATAATCCCATGATGAATCATTGTATAAGAAGCTCCTTGTTCACTACAATCGGGCTGAACCCTGAATGCTTTTGTCTATAAAGTTCTAGCTACTTGCAAAAGAACTTGAAAGAAATGTAGAAGATCACAATGGCTTATTTCAAAAGCAGTTTTTGCCAGTCTTCAATTGTCCTAGTGCTTCTGCTGCTGCTCAAATCCTTGATCCCTAAAGCAACAAAACCTCGCCTGACAGAGAGTCATACCTCTTGCACTAAGCATTATTGTGAATATAATTCAAATTATTAAGTAATTTTATTATTTTAGTTGGGTTAAGAAAAGTTGAAAGTTCAATTAGTTTAATTATTTATTTTTTAAGATAAAATTATTAGTAATAATTATAATTATGATTAGTTAGTAAGCTATTTTAAACGAATATTATCTTATATTATAAAAAATTCTCAATACTGAAAAATCAATACAACAAAAAAATAAAAGTCTTTCTCTTGAATGTATTCTTGTGCTTTTTAATTTTTGATTCCTGAGTTAATTTGATAAATTTTTTTAAGTTTTTTTAATTATTTTTTAGCGATTAGATTTTAATTTTCAATAATTACGACGGAGAATGGGCGCTGAAAGCAAGTGATCCTAATGGATTAAGTTCATACATATCCGCAGCCTGGAACCAGGCTACTGATTGCGGAGATGAACCTCAGGGACTCGCCGCTGATCCATCTATTCTGAAGGCCACTTAGGATTTGCAATCTTTCTGTGCCATCATTTTGGTTGTTGCAAGCCTTCTGCCGTGATGAAATAAATCTGATTTTTTTTTCTAACTTATTATTGACAACAGAAATTGATTTTCTGGTAACCTGTTATTTGCATCAATGAAGTTATTCAAAAAGTTTAACCTAATAACATCCAAGTGTCATATGTTGGAGAATGAGATAATTTTTTGTTAGATTTTTGTTTTCTCATAGGAGAGCAAGATGGATAGATATAAACACAGGAAAGAGTTTGCCCCAGAAGCTAAAATCTAGATTTTTGTTTATAAGTTCTCAAGTCAAGCTCAGGAAAAGCTGAAACTGATTTGTCAGAACTTGTACTAGTGATTCCCATTTCTCACAGCTTAAATAAAAACACTCGTACAAAAAACAACAGATGCTGAATTGAAAAAACAGTGTGCAATTTGTTCTGAGAAATTTGATGCTCTGTAAAAATGCTAAGCAAAATTTGAAGTCCAGTTATTATAAGGCAGGGTTTGCACCATCTAGTGCAATATAGAAAGCTGAGAGCTGCAATCAGCCAAAAAGAAATGGAGACAAAGAAGAATGGTCTACAAATATGAGAGTATTGAAACTACCCTCTTTTTCTCATCATTAGATTCAAATACATAAAGATGTAGACGACAACACAACCATCAATATCAAATTCAAATGAGTTCCCCATATCTTGTCCAAGAAAATAAACACAACATTCAAGGATAACATCACCAATGCAATTCAGACACGCACAGTAGTGGGTTTGAAATCAATCACAAGAACCTTGTCCAAGCTTTCCAGGAACAAGTTTGCAAATTCAACATGTGCCGGATGAGCGATGTACTCTGCAACACCCTCCGTGCTCTCAAAGGTGGATTCGAAAATATGAGTGAAACCCTGATGCATATTCTCAATGCTCACATCCTTACCCCTGTTGCAGTACCAGAAATGACCAAAAATCAACAAAACCCACCAGAATATTGCGGGTTCTCAGAAAAACATGAGCATTTTTAATAAGCAGCTTGGAAAATTCAGTAGCATTTCTCCACCTAAAGCATCGATCCTAGAAAGAATCAAACTTCTATCGTGGAGTTTTGCAGCTAATATCACAAATTCAATTATCAATAATATATTTCTTTTAGTTGAATCCACAGTTCCAAATTCCAGAAATTCTATTCCAATCTCTCAAACACATTAATAATGCCGATTAAACCCCAATCCTCCCAGTTTCATGACAAAGTAAAGACTTCAAATTTCATTTCATCAGACACGGAACAAAACAACTTCACTTAAAACAAAATCCCTAGAACAAAAATGATAAATTTACAACAAGGGCAGCATTGGTTTCTAAGATTGAAAGTGTTTTAAAATGTGATGAATCCAAAGTACCAAATTCCAGCAGATATATCCCAATCTCTTACAACATTGCGAAGGCCAACTAAGATCCCAATCCTCAAGTCTCATGAAAATCTAGAGACTTCAAATTCCAATTCATCAGATACAAAAACTATACATCTTCACGTAGATCAGCTCAACCCAAGAACAAAAATGAAAAACTACAAGATGGGCAGCAGCGATTTCTAAAAAGAAACTATTTTCAAGTGTGATGATGTTAAGCTCTTACCACTGGAAAGATTTCATGGGCTCGATGAGATTGATAAGATTTGCATAACCTTTAATCAGCCCATCAATTTCATCCTGCGTTTTCCCGTCTTTGAACTTGGCTAGCAGCACGTGTTTCACCACTCCCTTAGCTTCTTCCATTTCTCCGCCGTTGTCGTTTCTTTCTTCTTTTACAAACCTCCTATACAATGCTCATCTCAACGGGTGAATTAACTTAAATGAATTTATTCGTTAGATTGTTGGATGCACGTGTCTACAACTGACGGAAAATCCGACCTTAATCATTATTTGGCTAATCCTTAAATTTAATGATTTAAATTCATGTTCGGTCACGTGTATGATTAGTCGTCTCTAACTTAAACAGGAAAATGACTTGTCGTGAATAGTGTTTACACATAAAAGACTTATCGTCAAACATAGTAATTTTGCTTCTTATCACAACTTGGTCCTCTTTATTACAAAAGCATCATTGAAAGGCAATATCAAATCTGAAATCCATTTGATTGTAAAAGGTAAATCACGTGGGTATGCAAGAGATTTCGAAAGATTTAGAATTTGAATTTTTCCCATATCAAGATTGAAGAGATTTATGATTTTTTTTTAAAGCATGCATTTGCTTGGCTAAATTTTGCTACCACTTACACGGACCTAAACAAGCATGGCTCGTTATTACAACCTGAGACGCAGCTCATGTTATTGAGCACCAATTTTTATTTTTAATGCTGATATTTAGTAGGAAATCTATCGAGAGTCTAGACGTTGAATCGCAACCTCACCACGATATTATTCAAGAAAACATAACTGACATCCAAAGGCAACTACAGCAGCAGCAGCATGCATGGTATGTGAAATCATTGCCAACACAATTCAGAAATGCTCAGCGTTGGGTTTGTAATCGATTGCAAGAAATTTCTCCGAAACAGCCGGGAACAATTTTGAGAATTCAATATGTGCAGGATGAGATGGGTATTCTGTGTGTTTTCAAAATGTAGATTCAAAGATATGAGTGAAACCTTGGTGTAAGCTCTCAATGCTCCCACCCTTTCCCCTGTTGCAACACAGTCACTAGAATTTTCTATGTTATAAGAATACAGTCACCAGAATTTTCTAGGTTATAAGCGAGTATGTAATTAGAGTTTGGAATTTAGAACCACCAGTTGAAAAATTGATTGCTGAAAGTACTGACCAAAAGAGAATTAATTTAAGAGTGATTTGTGTAATTGATTACCATGGGTTGGCTGAGATTTACAAGATTTGCGTAATCCTTGGATCACTTGATCGATTGGTGTGACGTTATTTCTTCTTTGAATTTGGCCAGCATCACATGCTTTGCCACCACTGTGGATTCTTCCATTTCTCGGCCGCTCTCCTTTATTTTTGTCTGCACTAGCAGTATTAAGTTTTTATTAGGTGAACCACCGATTCTGCATTGCTGCTTTATGACAGTCGAAAAAAGTTCTTAAAAGGTTAATAAATTTTTTTACAAGGGTTTTAGGACACTTCCAGATTCGAAGCTTTGAGTAGTTGATGACATAACAAGCCACGGCGAACTAGGTCCGGTTTTCCGTCCGGTAAACCGGGTGAATCTCAGGGACAATGCAGTCCTGAGACAGGATAATTTCACGCCTGCACATCCGGCAAAAACAGCCGCCACAAGAGGATATGCATATTTGGTCTTCCTTGAACTCTTCGCTAAACCCACAACACCTTTCACATAACCTCTCCATTCCAGGCCAAAAATATCACATATGCACTCGTAGCGGACATCCTAGAATAGCGGAAGAAACTAAAAATATTATGACAAAAAAAAACAAAGAAAGAGCAAAGATTTGTTGTATCGTGAATGAGACTAGATTTAATGAAGAGTTGGTAGTTTGTCAAAGAGGCAAGAATGAGATTAATTTGGGAAGTCAATATTTTGTTTTAATTCTTTGCATCTCTCCCTTCAATCGACTTCGATTTGATTTTATTAGGAGATTTCGCAAGGAAAGTTCAAACTAGTAATACTCTTTTGGTACTGTGTGTAGTTTGTGGGTGTGAGAGCTGGGGACCATTCAGAGAACACATCGTGCGTATATGATTTTCCTGGATTCCATTTTCCCGAGAAAAACTGTCCACAAAAAACTCAACCAGGCACAAGTATAACAAGAAAATTTCACAACCATTATTAATGCAAACGGAAACCAAATATTCTTGGTTTGTTTATTTCGAATACTGTGGCATTCAAACACAAACATAACGTACGTTAGTTATTGTATATGTCTATAGATATGGTTACTACATATAACGCCAACATTAATTTTTAAGCTGCAGACGGAGCACTTAGGTGCTGAACGATGCTGTCTTCCGTCAGAGCCGACATCAACAGTGATCCGACCTTGTCGTTGGTCGCAGCCACGACGTTCTTGTAATCCAGAGACTCGTCTTCGTAAATATCCCACCATTTCTTCACCAGCAATTTGATGTCATTTCTGTCCATGTTTTCTTCTATTCCAGTGTACCTCCATGGCTTCCCTCCCTGTAAATTCATCATCAAAATCTCAATATTAAGACACAAATCAACTAAAAGTTTCTTCTTTGTTTTTTTCTGTCTGAAATCTGAACACATCTTACAGCAGCACAATAGTGAACGACTTTCACTTTGTCGACATCGACTTTTTCAGGATGGCGCCACAGCATAGCCAAGACGAGGTTGTAGACAGCAGGAATTGGCTTGTAAACATCCTTGAAATACATGTTCAGAAAATCCTGAAAGCCAACGCAAATCAAACATTGCAAACAAAAACGCCATAATTTAAAAACGGTCAGCTGTGTATACTAGCCAGGGTTAATTGCTACCTGCTCCGCAAATAAAGTTGGAGGAGTGACTTTGAGGGTTTCCAAGAGATCAAAATAAGTGGAGAGATTCGGTTCGAAGACGAACATTCCAGCGTTGAAGTAGAGAGGAGGAGGAGAGCCCATGTTTTCCGGCCACTGCACTTTCTCCGGACACTGCTGACAGTATCCGATCTTGTACTGCGGCGAGCTAGTCCATGTTTTCTCGCAGAAGCAATCCATAACTGCATAAAAGTAGCCTTCTGGAGCATCGAAGAGATGATCAATATTGTCGAACACTTGTATATCGCCGTCCAAGTATATCATCTTGTCATACTCCACAAACTGCAAAAAGAATGTAAGAATATGTGATCGGGACAGAGATAGACGTGAATCTGATTAATCCATGATTGAGAAACAGAATGAAAGTACTTCAATTCTGATAGCATGTTAATGAAAGTATCAGTAAACAAATCAAGATTAACATAAGCAACAAACTTAGTAATACACAAATTAGCCACCATGCACGTGGACAGAAGCTCCATTACAGACGTGGCACGTTCAGAATTTGCATGGGATGATGAACATGAAAAATAATTAACAGTAAAATAACGATGGATGATAACATACAAATTTAGGACAAATCAGGGCTGTAACGGTACAAAACGATAGTATAGTTTACTCCAGAAGAATTATGAAGTGAGAAATTATTAATTACCTCCCAGATGCGAAGCTTTGAGTAGTTGATGACATAGTAAGCCATGGCAAACTCCGTCTGGTTTTCAGGCGGGGAGACCGGCTCAATCTCCCTGACGATGCAGCCCTGAGACTCGAGAATCCGGCGGTGATCCTCCGGCACGTCGGGCAGAATAGCAACGATGAGAGGATATGCAGATTTAGCCTTCCTTAGACCCTTGGCTAAACCCACAACTCCTTTCACGTAATCCCCGTTGCCGGCCAAAAATGTCACGTATGCCCTTTTCGGCATGTCTGTTGTTGTCTCTGTAATTTCAGTGAAAGACATGTCTGAAAGTTTAACCAAAAAAAGAGCAAAAGGCGTAAGAAGAGATTTTGTCTTGAAATTGGATGGGATGATTTTGTGAAGTGAGTCTGCTCGTTATATAAGCATGGAAATGGGGTGAAAATGCAAAGGAGAAGAAAACCCCGGGGGCTGAGTGTAATTTTACGATTCCATGTCTCCCTCCTCCCAACGTGGCATGCTAATGATTGGATATCGTTTCTTTAAGGATGTTACACAAGCCACAAGTTTATGCATGGATAACGGCTCGATTGGTGCCACGTAGGATCGTATATTTTGCGGATTTGGTCAACGGCTGTGATCGAGCCATGATGGGATCCTTATCGACTTTTGTGGGCGGTGTTTAGAAATAAACCCTACCTTCGATTTTGATAGTAAACAGTATAAAGCTTGAGAATAAAATAAAATCATGCAACATGCCACGATTACATTTGATTCAAAGTGGATACCCAACAAAGGGGAAAAAAAAACTTTCTGATGGTTAAAACGTGTCAAAATCTGTATGCTTCAACCAATTATTTGTTGCTTCTTTGCCGTCGATGAAATATTGCATGATTAGGGTTAAGAAGAATTCAGACAAGATATCAACTACCATTAATTGCTTTGGGGAAACAAATAATATGTTTCCAAAAACATGTTGTAAAACTGTAAAGAAGCATCAAATTGAGGGATTTCTTACACTCATTTCCATCTTTAATTATTGATCAATGATTTAAATCTTGTAAAGAATAATTCTTTAAAAGAATACCCCTTAAAAGTGCTTCTGCATCAAGCTTAGAAGCAGAAGCACTCTTCAACACAAGGACAGAGCCGAAACATAATTCCTTGTGCTGTTCAAAGTTTGCATTCGATCGGATTCAATGTCACGTTGCTTTGCTGGAGAAGAGAATTATTGTAGAAACAAGTGATTGTACGAAGAAAAAATTGTTCCACACGGTTCAAATTCTAGAGTGAAGAATGCATTATTGTTGAGTATATCAAAAGGGATATTACTTTGCATAAAAAGAAGAAGAAGACATACACCATGTCGTTTACTAGAGCTCACAAAAGCGCTTTTACGAAGACCCCAAACAGCGCCATTAACAAAACGATGATACACAAGCCCATCGAGATTTCGTATGAAAGAACAGTTACCTGTTCCAAAAACTACGTACTTAATAATACACAAGATTGTGGAAAAGTTGAAAAGAAAAAGAAGAAAGAAGAAATTGGGGGCTTTTTATTTTTGTTGGTTTTTTTTTCTTTAATTTGCTTTTGATCATGTGAATATCGTTTTCAAAATTGTTCTTGATTCCAATAGGATATCCCACTTGTATCATTAAACCAAGTGTAAATAAAAAGTCACAATGGCCTTTGGAATAACTTATTTGCTAAGGAATGAATTCCTTCATGTGTGTATGCATCTATCATTTGATTGAAAATACAGATGAACACTAGTTTATGATCATATTCTGGTAAGATAGATGTTAGTAAGATGATGTAGGAGGATTAGTGTTATGGTTGATATTAATAAAGAGCAAATAAAGTATTATACAAGTAGATAACTGCAACTTTAAATTTAACGAGTTAGGGGTAAATCGTCGCACAGCTGGTAGGTCCTAAATAAATGTAATTCAAATTACCAAAATGCCCCCACGTAGTCGCATTTCAATTTCAACGTGACCTAAACTATGAGTAAAATAAAGTAAGAAGATAGACGGGGAGTGCGAAAAATATGGCGTCTTTGGCTCAACAATTCACAAGTCTAAGATTGCCCACCAATTGCAGACACGCGTCTCTCAAGAAGAAAACCCTTTTCCTGCAATCGACAACTGGGCAGTAGCAGAAAAAGAGTGATAGTTTCTGCTGTTGCAATGTCAAATGCAGAAACTAGATAGAGGGAAGAGCTGAAGCAACTCTTTGAAGATGCTTACGAACGGTGTCGTACTGCCCCCTTTGAAGGCGTCTCCTTCACTATTGATCAGTTTCATGCTGCTCCTGAGAATTATGACTTTAATTCTGAATTGGGTACCAAGGTTCGTGAAACAAATGTCTGCCTGTTTTGTGTTTTTCGTACTTCAAGTTTTAATTTTATTTATTTGTTTTGGTTTTTGTTCCCTAGTGAAATGAGAAGATAATGTGGGTTATGAATGAAAGTTTGTTGATGAATATGAATTTAACAGATTTTAATTTGGACCTTTTTTTGTTTTTGTTTAAATCTCAAGCTTTTGATGTTATGTAATGGAAAATGGATTTAATTAGGAATGATAATGTGAATATGTGGAATGGGTATTGCTTCCAAGTTTTATACCGGTTCTGTTCAATTTGTCCATGATTTATATTATTTTTTTGTAGAAGATTGTGACTGATTAGGTAGTCTTAAGAAATATGAGTATACTAGCGGCGGGTATGAGCTTGAATTATTACTTGGTTATGTAAAGCAACTTTTGAAGGATTTTGTTGGATTCGTTGCAGTGATTGTTCTTGAGGGACATTGAGGTACTTGATCCGCAACCCAAAGCTGGTTTTTGAGAAGGTGATTTCTAATGAACGAGTTCAGCTCTCTTCAATAATTGCAAATTGTTAGTGGATAATAACTTCAACTGGCAAGTAGTAGTAGTGGATAATAATCCATCATCTTAGTCACAAGGACTTATAATGGCTGCGTGTTGCATTAACAGGCGGAGGAGATGGCGCTGACGTTCAGGCAGAGAATTGCTCAAGCCATGGCTCACGCAGACATGCGTAGATTCCAGCCTGAGGTACTGTCTCAATTATTATATCCATGGCAAACGATTCCAAAATGTTCTGAGAAAAATCATAAGTTGCCAAACCAGAGTAAACAAATAAAATGAATTGGAAACCTAGTCCAATCACAGTGGACTTGATTTGGTCCTCTTACCATTTTTATCCCTTCCTCGTTTGTAGACTGGCTTAAACCTTAACTCGGACGGATTTCTGGGACCGCTTGCATCTGACGTACCGGCTGAAGGCTTAGATTTGAGTGGTGTTCCCCTTGCCGACGATTGATGATTAAACTTTAGATAGCCGGTTTGTACCTTCTCTAATGCCAGTCACATCATTTTCTTTGTCAAATTTTAAGCCATGTATGTAAGCACAATCCTTTTCCTTTTTCATTAATTTTATTATTGTAGGCATTTTCCCTGTTATTGATGCTCATTTTGAGCTCAAAAGCTTTATGAATGGAGTATTTCTCCCACACAATAACACCCCAGCCCCCAATTTCATTAGTCTCTGAAAATAGGTAGTTGTTACAATTCAACACTAAATTACCAAAGATTATATGCAAGTACACATTGGAAAATGACTTTATGCATAAAATATGAAATCGTATTAACCGGACATGCCATTTTTAAAATTCTTACAAGCTTCCCACTAATTCCATTTACTAACTGTTGCTATATCGCTCACAAAAGCTCTTGTTAACAAATAAAACCTCGTCCATGAGAATGAAATTTCCAAGTAGGGTGCCTTCACTCTCTTGCTTGCCGGTTTTCTTGCCCTTCTGCTTTTGCTTCAATTGAGGAAGGCCAGCAGCTGTAACCTTCACAAATTCATTGCAGTCTTTGCAGCTGCAAAAAAATTGAAAAAGGGCACGGTCAAAACCCTACCGGACAAAGTACTGAATAAAGTTAATGAAGCTGAACTTGTTGACTAAGAAATCTTGAGTGAACAGTAAACTATGTTAAAACCAGCTCTTTCAAATTTGGAAAGAAAACTCTTTCGGCTAAGCAGAAAACAGAACATCAAAATCATTGAAATTGTCCTAGCAGCAAAGCCAAACATCACAGAAAGCATTAGCGGTAAGAGACGATTAATATTTGGATACCTTTCCCTTTCTTTGCAGTGCCAGGAATAATATTCACATGGAATTTGTAAGGTTGCACTGCACTGTACGGGCCACAAACAGACACAGCATATAAGAGGATATAGCTGGGCAGTGGATTACCAGTCAGGTAATCCACGTCATTTAATCTCTCCTTTTCTTCTTCCGCAATCGCATGAATATCACTCTTCGATTGCTACTCTGTCCATCTCATCAGTATCAGCCAAACCCATACAGGGACTATCTTCAATTCTGCCATTTGTACGACCGATGTGGGGAACCATCTGGAAGTTCTTTACAATCCCTAGACAAGTGACCAACCTTTTTGCACTTGTAACACACTTTTTGTGATCTTCAGAACCTGCCAAATTTAAGGAAATAATCAGTATAGACCATTACAGACCATCTGTCACAATCAATCCACAATGCACAAACCAATTAGATTATTCTCAATTAAATAGAAAATAAGAGAGAGAAAACCAGGTGATGAGTCAACTCCTTTTCAAGATATCTACTTTTTTGTTTTTAACTACAATACTTTGCCAGAGGAAATAGATTCATCCTCTTATTTTGATTTCTTGAACTAAGAGATTCATGAATCAGGATCCTAATGCATATAGACAAATGTTCCAATCAAGCAAGAATTTCCAACAGCATTTGAAATATTTCGTTTTGAGCAGAAGAGCTGTTTTCAAGCAGCGCCTAATTGATTGCACACTAATTAATATTCGATTGATTGGTCTGAGGTTATCGACAAAACATATTAAATGCTGAAATAAATCCAAATTTGTTATGCTGCTCTCTTGTATGAGATCTCCATCATTGGCAGAAGTAAAATCATGTAAAACTGTTGTAGTCCTAAACGTGGAATTAGTGAAGCATTATAAAATTAAAAAACTTTGGAAACATACCGGTACCAAGCTTCTTCTCTTTGCCTGTAGCTGCATCTCCATTCTTCAGATACTCATCATTCTTTCGAACTTTACCAGCAGACTCAAAATTCACAGAAATTTCTCACTCATTATTTGGTCAATAGAATTTAAAAATGGAAGCCTTAAACAACTAAATGAAGAGGCCAAAAAGGGAAAAGTAAATATGTAATGTAAAAGTGGAAAATATATCTGCTTCTGCACTTCTAAATACAAGGACAGAAGGCGCAAGTCTACTCACAGCGAGTAATGCCATCCGAATGTTCCTATCTTCCTCATCTTGATCAGCATACTTCTCCTTCATCTTCCTACGTTTACCTTTCTGCCCACGACTGATTTTTCCACCATCTGGCTTTATATTTTTAACACTGCTGTCTGGCTGAGAAGCAGAAATACCCTTCCCTTTTTCCTTTTCATTCTCTAACTTGGAATCTACAACACTTCTGCCCTGGCCTTTCTTGAGCCTTCTTCTTTCAGCTTTTGAAATGTAAGGTTTATCTCTTGCTGTAGCTTTTCCCTCTTCATGGTTATCTTCCTCTGCTGAATCAATCTGAGAAGTTTCAATCCCATACTTTGTATTTGATATAGAAGCAGATCCAAGCCCAAGAGCTCTATCAAAAAGATCTTCTAGCTCTGGGGTGACTGAAGCAGCACCGTTTCCAGCAATATCAGGTATCTTATTATCAACACGATTTGAGACAGTTTTGACTTCAACTGGAGATGCCTGTGAATCAACCAAGGAAATGCCTTCTATTACCGGCTTTTCATCAGTGACATCTTTCTCTGATTCAGCGTCAGAATTTTCTTTGAGAGGTCCACCATTTTCAAAATCATCAACTCCCTCCTCCTCGCCCCGAATGCGCCTTTCATTTAAATGTGATCCAAGGGAGGTTTCATCCAAGTGAAATAATAGTTCAGAGCCCATAATAAGAGGGTGAGGAGGAAGAATGTTCTTCTTCCCGAGGATCATGAAGCTCCCAACCATGAGATATTCTCCTGTTGGAGCAGTTTTACTAACCTGGTGAGGATACACCCACCAAGCACTAGTGACCATCTTCAAATCCCATGCCTGGCTGTGGCAGACCTGCATCACAACATTGAACTATCTAAGTTCAAACATACTTCATGTGTTATATAATTCACTCTACTATAGAAACATAAAAATGTAAATATGATATCCAGAGAAAATGTGGGGGAACTGACCGTAAAACACCCAGCTTGGTTTAAAGTGAGAGGAGGTAAAGGTTGTTCAGGCCTGTGATTCTTGATCACAGTACTAGAAGCTCCATGCTGATCTGCGTGAACATACCTGTTCCATAATCATTTATAAATGTTAAACATCAGAAGCAGAAGACTCCAAAATGTCTTAAAGCAGGTTACATTTACTTACAGATCATAATCACTTATGAAACAACATAGTAACATTTACTTACAGATCATAATCACTTATGAAACAACATAATAACATTTACTTACAGATCTCCTTTTGACATATAACGCTTGACAATCATCTCATTCTGCTGAGCATCACGTCCACTAATAACCAAATGGTTCTCACTAATGATAAGACAATTAAATTTCTCAAACCAGTGAACTTTGCGAATATGTGAAATTGAGGCAACTGTTTTTTCCTGCATATTCATCGATTTCGGGGGTGCAAGTAGTGGGTCTTGAAGTTAGGCAACTGAAGCTGAGAAACTTACCAAAGCTCTAAATAAGGATAGAAAACTAAATATTTCAAGGCAATCATAAAAGAAATCCGTACCTATACACCAGAATTAAGGATAATATAAATGCAATGTAAAGCTACCTGTGAAATCTGGAGACAAGTCTTCCTCTCAGCTGCTTTAAAAACTTTTTCATGTGCTGTAATAGTTTTCTCCAGTTTTTTCTTCAGTTCATACAACTGCCGAGCATTGGCATGTGCTGAAAGTGCCAATTCAACTTCCACCTAAAAGGTTGAAACATATTAGCAATAAGTAACAACGGATAGTTTGGATGATAAATTTTCTGGTGTAATATCATTTCCAACCAAAATAAACATTATAGATAGAAGAAAACATGATGAGAACAATACCAATACAATAATTACTAACCACTTAAAAACAGTATCAGCAACAGAAAAAAATCTTCTCTATAATAAAACCCATAAGCAAGAAGATGTTAAATGATGATATCAGCACTAACTTTTTCAAAATCATATTGTCGACGTTCTTAATCATCAGGACAAGCATCCCATGTCTGCATTACAAATATTAGGAGCAAACAATTGGAAACATCCATACAAACCCCTATGTTTTCACAACCAAGTAAGCCAACTGCACCATAGAAATTATGATAGAAAGAAAGAATGACACAAGGAGCTAACTGTTTAGTTATAGAGCAAAGGCATCAAAACACTATAAACCCAATTTTTTACGTGAGGTAGCACCTTTTCCACAGGGAGTTTCTTTTCATCATCATCTATTTCATCAAGATTGTTGCTCAACAGCAATGTCATGCAGTTCGTTTCAAGATAGAGCTTGTCAATCAGACCAGCCACAGCATTACCAGATTTCTTCTCTTCCTTCACCATGTGAGCAAGATCCTCCCAACTCATGCGATTAGCAAGAGCCACACAAACAGCTAATATAGCAGCATCCACATCTTCCAAGTTGTATTCTATCAATTCCACCATTTTAACACAGCAGTCAACTTCCTTCTTCAGTGTACGATCAAGAAGTTCCTATAAAATAAAAGTGAAACACAAAAACAAGTAAAGAAATGAAAACACAATAATTGTTTTGCCAAAACAGCTCCTTCCTCTCAGAATCACTTATTTGAAATGGCCTTTTCTAGTGAAGGGCCAACTCAGACCTCATATACATATAAACAGAACATTCAAGATGAAAATGTATCCATACATGCTAAAAAAATGGTGTGATCATCTATTGTACAGTTGCACCAACCTCGATCCCAAAATAAGAAAGAGATTAGGTTTATATGGAAGCAACTAAAAAGAATACTTAAATAGTATACACTTTGGATGGTGTTTCAAGCTAATAAGGCAAACCTGATCTATGCGTATTTTATTTAGTTTTTCAAAGGCAGCACCCTCCTTTGCCTTGTGCTGGTATTCTGCCCTTTGACTTTCAATTTTCAACTTTGCTGTAGAACTCATCCAAAGCAGCATCAAAGGTTTCAAACTTCACAAACTCCCTTGACTTGAATTGATTCAACATAAGGGGACAGAATTCATCATAGATCTGCTAGGAATAACCAAACAGCAGTATCAAAAACACTAAGCTACTAGCAATAAAAATAAGAATCTAAAATGGCTCCACCTATTGTGCATATTTGTCTTTTGATCAACACAAAAAAAAAGAGTCAAAAGAAGAAAGAATCATGTGCTAGGTGTGATAGCACATAAAGGAAAATGCGCATGGAGATAAATAGTGATAACCAGGCTAGAACTTCCAGACCCAGATTCTTGTTCCGCATTAAAATGTATCCTTCAGGAACTTTATCACCTGAAATAACATTGTGTAGCCAGTCCTCAAACTTTGTAATAGCTGGGACCAAAACTTGTATTGTATTATCGTCTAACTTGTTATCTTTTGAAACTTTTGTATTAGGAACCAACCCAGCATCTAAAATAATATGCTCTGAAATAGCTGGTCCGTAACCCAATGCCTCTCCAAGTACAGTCTTTAATGTAGCTTGTTTGATACGAGCACCATCACTTGCATTTTTACCTGAACTTTTACTCGGCTCAGAAGACTTACCACCCTTATGGCCACCATGCTTTTCCTTTGGTGCATCAGACACATTATTTCCATCTTCATTAACCTTATCAGGTTTCTCTGATGATGCAAGAGCTGCATGCAACTTTAAAACCGTAGTTCGCTCAAAAACTCGACAAATCTCAGTCGGATAACGATGGCGTGACATGATGGCAATGCCTTTATCATCATCTCTGTCATTGATGAATTAATATAATTTAACAACATTAAAATTCCAAAACAAACACCAGAAAAACCAGGAGCGCTAAGATTCCTGATTTCTCATACTAATACAGCAAGACTTCATTAGTAGCTTAGAAAGAAGAATTTCAACCAACAAGCTTCCGCCCTACAGCACCTTAAGAGAGAATCGCATAAGAATGCAAAAAATTCAAATATCCATAAAGAAGCCATCACCAAATTCGTCAATCAATGGTTTTTATGTGTATTTCAGCACATTTCCGAGTCAAAACAAGTATACGACAAAGCAGAAATCACCAACCTGTGAAACCGGAGAAGAGTCAGGACAGTGAATTCAGAATCCGAAAGTAGAATATTGCCTTGTGCATACAGCTACGACGGATTGAAATTGGAGGGACCTTGGGGGAGAGATCGTAGACATTAGAACAGCGCATGCCGATTAAACGCCGTAAGCACTTGACCTCCGCGGCCACGTCTGCGGTGTTCATGCGCACCTTCAGCATGGTGTTCGTTTGTGTTGTCTGTTTGTGATTTGGAAGTGAAAGGAATGGAAAGAGTGATTTTTCGGACGCGAAAATGAAAGAGAAGGTTGCAAGAGTATTGATAATTGCCCTGTTATGCTCAGGCAGACAGGCTCGCACGTTTAGCCGTCTTCAATCCTTGGGAACAAGTATTTTGACCGCACGAGCTCAGCTGGCTGCCTAATTAATTTTCTACCCTTAATAAATTGTTCCACCTCGGTCAGGATTTGACACGAAAGTCTCCACATTTTGGCAAAATGAGAATACCTTAGCGGCGCTACATTTGAATAACAGCTTATTATTATTGTTATTACTCGAAAAACAAAATAATAAAAATCAATTATGTCCCACCGCCTGAGCAAACAAGAGACCATCTTGAGGCATAGCAAGATGGCAGCAGCTCAGTTTGGTTTTGGTCCCCTTTGTTATTATTCCCCAAGAATGGAATTGGTACACAGAAAATGTAAAAACTGCACATCTACAATAGCTTCCACTTACAAACTGCTATTCCTTCTCATTTACATAATTGTACCACATTTTCTTGTGATTCACGTTTTGTTTACAAAATGATAGGAGATTTCGTAACACCCAATTGCTGATAGGTCCCGATATATATTGCAGATTCGGGCCATAAGCTTCGCAGTTGAGAATTATTGCAGATGTACACACCTATGTACATGTTATCAGCAGGCTGGCCACTTATATCTTGGCATTAACTCTGCTTTATCAATCTTCTTAGTCTATGGCACACTGCCTACGGGACTTGATTTGATTCCTGAGCACGAATCTGCTGTAATTATAGAACTGATAACATAATTGAGCTCGATGCCTATTTCACACTGGAGCATAAAAGAAGCACGAGATCCATCAGCTCAAATCAAAACCGGCTTCTGCATTTATAGCATATAGCAGTTTTGTCGACATCTGCTCTTTGCTGTATCACAAACAGGAGAGTGAATGTCAGAGAGACTCAGGAAAAATAACTTAACTTATTCAGATTGAAACTAGAAGTTGGAACTATGTAACTAGGACTACAATATTAGCTGTATTCTTGTCGTAAAATGCCTGAAACTTTGAAAGAGATCTTTTATCAAGCAAAGAATACTAAGATGAGACAAACCTCCGATACGGAGGAAGCTTTAGAAGATTCATACAAGTAGCCGCTGTTGGTAATCGATCAAGAGATTCTTCAGAAGCATTACCAGCAGCTCTGCAAAAATGCGAACAAAATTTTGTTATAAGAGTGGTTGTCATCAGATTATTTGCAGAATAAGGTTAGGCAAGCTCTTTCGTCCATTTGCTTAATAACTTAGTATTAGTTGTCATCAGATTTTTTGCGACTACCTTTACCTTTGTATGCAAAATACAGGCTCAAGATATTTGAACCCCAGTAGCGGTCCTCGAGAGCACCCAGTCACAAACCTAGAGAGAACATCCTCGGTTAATATCCTTTCTGAATGCTGAGGCTGAATAAGCACCATATACAAGCAGCCAACATTAAGTTATAGAAATGTAAACTATTGACAGATTGTACAACTCACTTCAAAAATTTCTTTTGGTCTTCCAGGGATAAGCTTTTGAGAACTTCCCAGAACATCTCAACGACATAGTGCTCCTGTCCAGAAAAAAGAAAAACAATTGTAAGACTATATATCAATGCAGTTCACATTATCAGGCTATAACGCATTCATAACGATTGTAAGACTATATATCAATGCAGTTCACATTATCAGACTATAACACATTCATAATGACAACAATTGCATTTGTTCTCCCCTCATCATAGGAGACAGACTAGGAATCTGCATAGCCCATTGGAGTCCATAATGAGAATTCCCTTGCACTATATGAAGCATGTTCCAACTAACAGAGAAGCAATAATATGCCATAGATTTCCCACTTGTAAGATATATTTTAATGATCATAATAAATGAAAAACAGCTTACACTATGATAGCCACCAGCATAGTTGGTGTGTTGTCTTAGGTCATCAAAATCCAAGCTGTCAAGTGAACCTGATATTAGAAGCTGTAAACAAAACAAATATATCAGAGAAATGGGATTTAACGCACTAAACAGATGATAAAAAACAATGAATTATTTTTCTTTTGTGTGTGTGTGTGTGTGTGTGTGTGTGTGTGTGTGTGTGTGTGTCTGTGTGTCTGTGTTTGTTTACGCCGATCTTGATTGGCCAACTAATTGCCAACTCCCCAACTTGAGGAGCATGTTATTACTGAAAAACATCAATTCAGGGCAAAGTTCAGATAGTGCTGACAACTGGAGGTGTGTATATAATAGCACATCATTCCTGCTGCGTAGCATCACTGCAAAAGCTAAAAGTCAACCTTACCTGAAGCTCATGCTCATTAAACATATCAATCCAATTTGTCTGTATAAGCAGCCGAAAGCCCCTTAGGAAATGAGAACTTTGTTGACGTATCTGAACAAGTGGATTTCATCATCTCATGGTTATTAAACAGAAAGAGCAATGTGAGATGTAATTGGAACAAACTAAAAGATCTAAGATGAAGGGCAGCATTACCTGAAAATTCAAACGGTGATTGGACACAAGATGAATAAAGGTGATGACATTCTCGTTAGTAACACGTATATTGTTCCCTCCTGGAAGCAGCTCTTCTTCTGTTTGCTCTCCATATTCATTGTTTACAATGACAAAGTAGAGTTCCAACTCAGAAATGTCACCTTCATAATGCTGTCAGTTACAGTAAATACTAAAAAGAAGCGTGAGAACCTAACCTCAATGCTTAAGTAACCACAGAAGCAAAAGATGCCAACAATAAAATCAATCCTATTCTACTTATAGCAACCCATAATTGAATTCAACCCTCCAGTCTTCCACCCAATCCAAAAAGTGCACAACAATAAATGGAAACATCACCTTCAAGAAAATAAGGTGGCGATATAATTCTGGATCAAGTGACGGCAAGTCATTCAAATAATTGTATCTAGCAACCAATAAAAAAGGGCATCTCAGTAACAAAGAATGCAATGAAGGTAGTGGATGCATCACACAAGTAAATACACAACAACACACAACAGTATTAGCATGATTGTATTTAACAGCCTATCGCATTTAAATCTCATGCAAGATGCTAAAGCAGTCACTGTGCAACCCAGATCTGATTAATAAGATGGAGATACAAAACTCATGTAATCTTTATATTACTCTAAGTATATACCAGTGCTGATCTACACATGCATACAATATTTTTAACCAAACAGCTTGCACATTACGAGATTACAGTAAAAAAATAATCTGCTCAATATTGTGCTTGGGCAACATGGTATAGTATATCATATGGCCATCAAACACCTTACTTCTGTTTTAACTTGCTCAAGAAGAAAGTTGCAAATGGTATATCAACAAGAATCCCTTCAAACATGGCCTGCAACAATAAGAGTAAAAAGATTTCCCATCAAAAGCCATCATAACAGATAACCAATTAACATAGTTCGTGAACTGGAGGTATTAAAATAAATATAAAACCATTTACAATATACGCAGATGCAGATATTATCAAAGGCAGTGCCACAAGCAAGATTGTGCCAGATCGGAGATATCGAGGAGTATAATGAGAGCCTTAGAAAAAAGGAAGAAACCAAAACAATCCTAATCAAACTTATATTAAGAATTCATTGATTGATATCTTTCTACAAGAAATGTAGAAATTCAGAATTATGGCAATTCAAGATGATGAGAACATCTGCAAAATAACTGATCTCTAAAATATTTAGGCAAGATCTTCAAACACCAGAATCTATAGAAGCATAATCTTGTTGCATATTAACATAATAACTATTATTTTCATTATAAATTATACATACATTACACAAGAGTATGAAATTCAACAAAGACTTAAATGAACATACAAGGAGAGAAAAAAAATTTTAAAAAGAAAGAAATGAAGATTCTTCTTATCCATCTTGTATTACCATCAAGATGAAAAACTCCATTGCTGGAGCACGAACATGACCTCATTCAACAGCTTGAGAAAGAATACAATTTATTTTTATCAACTCGTGTTTACCTCAAAATAAGATCTAATGTACAAGTAACACAAAACAATAAAAATTTTGGATAATACAAAACCTCGTACCTTTGCAAGAAGAGTTCCAAGAAAATGGAAAAATTGGAGGTGCTGTTCATGTATCATTCCAGATCCAGGATTTGGGTAGAGCAAGTGATCGGCTGTTTCCTAGACATACCATGCCAAGTAGAAATTCAGTCAAACTTGAACCGTAACTATACTGTTTGCAACGGCCAAATACGTAGATACAAGTAAATTAACACTTATATTCACAACTAACCATCAAAGATCCTAATTTCTAATTTGGGATTATAAGTGTAACAAAAATATCACTCCATGAATATATTAATTCATGACAATATCCAGAACTCAAGATCTTTACCTTTGACAATCCATTGGCAAGAGATACTAATGTAGAAGATAATATCCACAAATCAAGCAATAAATTCCAGATATGTTTACACAGTAACTGGTATTTAATCATAAATTGGGAGTTTTGATCAATAAAGATAAGGCCTTAGATTCAAAATACACCCAACCCTTTTCTCTAAACTCATAACTGCTGATATGTTGTGGCAAGAACAAGAAATTCATAAACAGATAAGTGCATTCAAGAAAAAATCAGCAGTAACAACACACAAAAGCTTACAACAGCCAGAAGATCTAACAAATGTGGGGTTCCAGTCCCATCTAGACCACATAAACATAAAATTAGCTGCATTTATTTTGTGTTAATAGAGAAAGTGAAAAAGATAGAAACCTTAAATAACCCATATTGAACATCAAATGCTGCATGAGTAATGTTCTCCATGAAATCCTTGAAAATTCCACCCCCATCAATACCAGCCTCCTCAACACCAAGTTCATTGACAAATGTTACACGAATCTGTTCATAAAAAGCTAAATCATTTTGTGGTGGCAGACAGATAAAAGGCTGCTCTTCTTCCCATGGAAATGTCAAGCAGAAAAGAAACATAAACAGAGAACAATACCGCTCCTCGAAGATCCTCTTCAGACAATGCACTCATCTGACTATAAGCATCTTCCAGAACATGGTCCCGCCGTATTCTGAACCTATTTCTAGTGAAAACACCATGAGACCCATCCCTTTGCCGAACTGCTGCTAACTGTGACTGGTAGATACGTTTGCAAATTAATATAACACATAATCTGCACAAATGTAATTAACTTGCCACAAGGGAAGATCATGTTTCTTCAAATACACAATTAGTAAGACACATTCAACCATATTCTTTCTGATTGAAGAAACTCCTGCAAAAGAATTGGAAGATATACTTAAAAGTTCAGTCACTTACATGAAATATTTTAACCCTGCTTGTAAAAGGTATCAAGAATGGAGCTTGCTTCAGTATTTCATTTGCTCTGGTACCATCTGTTGTAGCCTGGAGGAAAAATGGTGTTAAAATAAGCTGAGACAATTCTAGTTTGGGAACTTAAGATGTAAATGAGGAGCTATTACCTGAGAAATGAAAAAATCGTTGACACCATCAGCATGGAAGTCACTTGGTGGTGTAAACTCCCGCCTATTGTTCCAATCTTGCAGCTTCAACAACAGTTTACCCACCAAATTAGCAGAACTAACCAGAGATTACATTGATCATTGACAATTGTCTGAAATTTATATTCATTGAGAGAAGAAAACTAATGCTGGCACAATAAAAACAATTGAAATAGTATGAAAACCCAAACTTCTTTTTAAGAAAACCATGAAATGAATTACACAGGTTTTACATGAATACGAGGACTCATTGAACAGATATCTAAAATTCCACAACTGCATGCACCTGTGAGAGGACCTCAGAGGCTACAATGCTGACCCTGTGTTGAATGACTTCAGCTGGGAGCTTCTTACGAGCAGGGGAGTTAGAGACAGATTTCCCTGCATTAGGGTATGACGTAGGATTCACCCATAGAAGCTGCCATAAGGCCTGCAGAAAATTGCAACTGTCAAGAAGCAAACAATATTGATCACAGTTATCATATTTAGTATCACTAATCAGCACACATGTATAAAGATGAGCTCTGGCAGTCAGGGTTCACAAACCCATATTTGTCACCAACTTTAGTTTGACACATACGCTGAAAACAATAAATCACATTAAGCCACAGAAAATCTACCTAACCTCCATAAATTAAACATCCAGCATTTTTAGATTTCATCCATGGGTAAAATTTATGAAGTGCTTAAAGTCTCCTTTTACTGGTAACTAAAAATTCATCATTAAACTGTACCTCTCTCAAAATGACAATTAGATATCTGATATCCTTCAATGACAATGGCTTCTCCTGCTCATAGAACTCCTCATTATCTACTATCATAAGCATATGCCTGATCAACCAAAAATGATGTTCAACATCAAACATATACATAAAGATCTAATAAAGTGAAAAAAGAATAAAGAATTCACACATCAAACAGGAAATTGATGGGTAAAAACAACTAGTCTTACTTGTACACTGGACAGAAAACAGCTAGAGGCAGCAGAAAACCAGGTGCATCTTCGGAGAGATATGCCAAAGGTGGCCATTTTTTAATCTCATGGCAGCGCCTCATATAGTTCCAAAGCAATGGAACAAGTTCTGTTCTGTAAGCTAGAACAGTCATGATACACTCAAGAGGTAAGGTGTTGAAAGCAACATGCAGAAAAGCACAAGCAGCACTGACAGCTGCCACCTCTTTATCATCTGGTCCTTCATTATGTGAACCACGAACCAGCGAGATACCTCCAAATAAAACATTTGTCTGTTCCAAAAGAATAAAACTAAGTATTGGAGGTTGAATATTTTAAAACACAGCTTTCACTTCAAAAGTGAGTCAAGACAGCATACCAATTGCACAAGAAAACGTGAATCTATTGCATTGGTTATCTGCTGCTCCAAATTCCTATTCAAAACTATATCCATTACTTCATCACCAACAATCATATCATCATCACTGACCATGGCACCTGAAGTAGAATAAACAGACATGCAAACGTCTCACTCAAGCAATTCAAAAAATATGTATATACATTGCCACATATACATTTAGGGAAATGCTATTCTGCATAAGCATATATACAGGATGGAAAAATATATTGAATTAGAAAAGTAGAATCACTACTTTATGAGATAAGACATACTTTCTCCACTGGAGGATTTTATAGGAGGAAGAGCCTCCAACAAGAATGTTGTAACAGCAGCAAGGTCTACAGCCTGTGAAAATAGGGAATAGAAGTAGTAGATTCAGAAACATGTTAAATCGAGGCACTAAAAACCAAACTCTGGTAATTTAACATAATTATTGTCATCATCACAGGGCCCAGAATGCTCAATCAAAAGACGAGTTATTGTTTCATAAAGACTTAACACATTTAGGTGAACAGAAGTTTATTATAAGAACTAAGATGTTGATAATTGTGAAAACAGAAAAATGCAAACTAATCAGGAAAAGCCATGCTCACTAAAAATCTAGCACCAGTCAGATTCTTTGGCTTCAAATCTCAAATATAAATATGCATTTAGATATACATTTTTCTCACTCTAACACAATATGTGGTCTTCAAACTCTTTTAAAAATGAAAGTTAAGTGGAGAACAAAAAAGAGGTCAGTCTACAAACAAAACAATTTGATTCAATCCTTACCATTTCAAATGAGCAGTCAGGCTGAGATAAGGCAACTCCTGCAGTTTCCAAAATATTTCCAAGAAGACTTGCATAACCAGGCAACTCAGTTGATGTCTCATTAGGCAGTAAATTAGGATGATTTTGCACGCATAATGCCATCTGATGGACATAATGTTGACTCATCCCTCCAATTGCAAAAACCTGAATGAAAATACATCACACCTATTAAATATAGAAAAAAAAACAGATCTCCATGGTAAAATTGCCAATGGAAAGAAGTCTCAAGTGTCTTGCAGCATAAAACAAAAACAGATCAGAACAATCTCCAACATGTTAGCAAGGAAAGACGAGCAGATAAACTTAAAGGAAACGACAAAGATCACTTCGTGGCTTTTTGACTCGTGCACCATTATGTAGATTTCTAATAGGCATTGAGAGAAATGTGACCTATTTAAGAAGAAAATAATTGAAGGAGATGTACCTCCTTTAAGTAGGGAAAAAGATGCCACAAGAAAGGTATTGTAAGAATCTGCAAAAAGAAACTCCCTCTTGGATCTATATTTGGGCAAATGCAAGGATTTTGACCAAAGTGAGGAATGATAAGGGTCAGGGCACGCTCCAATGAAGAAATTTTCCCGGCTGAACTGCAAGGCCTTGTACTTTCCTGCATGACATTGGCGATGAGCAAAACGTTTGCGTGTATCTAAGCACATACACGTAAAGGCAGACATAAAGAACTAAAACAATTTCTATTACATCATCATTGCACATAGAAGGACCAAAGAGAAGTCTGTTAGTAACATAAATAAACAATAGCTTCCACATAAGGAAAGGCCAAAGTCTATAGACACAACAACGCAAAAGGAATAGCACCAAATTATTCAAGACCGTGCCTTTTGGTAGTTTTGCCTATATTGCTGAATGCTGTAGCTGGAAAACTCAAATAAAACAACCTACAGAATAAAATTAGGCTAAAGCAACACCTAACTATAATACCAAGTGCCAAGAAAAAAATAACAGAAGCCGTAGGACCAATTACATAACCCTCCTTCACCCTTCAGCTGAATTTTATTTCTACAACTTCCACTAAATTTGAGATTTCAGTGGAGCAATGCTGTTTGCAGAAGCTTAGTAGAAACCAATGGGCTGTGATAAGATATTCTAGAATTAGATACATACCTTTCCCGTAAGAACAAGTTCCCTCAGCAGAGTGAACACATTCCTTTGAAAGAGATAACCAACTGCCTTGCAAGTCCAGGGAAGTCTAGGATCTATCAATAAAACTACTGCTTCTAGCAAGAGACCTGATGATGTGTTTAATTCTTCTGGAGACACTAAAAGTTGATCTTTCAATTCCTTTCTGTGCAATCAATAATTGGATAAACAAACATTACATTACAAATCAACTTAGAAGAAAAGTCACGTATTTTTTCATTGACTACAGTAAAAGAATAAGACAATATAAGATGTTGGAGCAGCATATGCGTCAAGAAAAAAATCAAGAAATTTTTTACAAAAATATATATTTAATTTTGACTAGAAAAAACAAGCCCTTAAGCCTTGACAATAAATATATCATATACTAGGGCAAATAGCAATAGCAAGTTATTAAGTTGAGAAGGTATCTCAAAATATAATACGTCCCTCATCACATCCCAGGTTTAGAGGCTTATGAATATTTCACTTTTAGAGGATAAAAGCATTCCAAGCCATTCCTAGATATATCAAAGCTTCAACCCACAATCACTTCACTAGAATTTGGAAACGCGCAAAAAGTTAGAAATTTCCACGGAAACATTGAGCTAGATTCTGGAAGTTCAGAGTAAATCATTGTTTCATTCCTTTAGATTGATAAGTTGCTGTAGATTTCCAGAGCCTTAGCTCCTTCTATGCAAGGAAAGTTATAAGGTTAAGCAACCATCAAAACGTTAGATACAGTCATATGCCTATTCTTTTTCATAATCATTATTTAGAGAAATCATAAGCATAATCGGAATGAGGGTACACAGAAAGTGAATAATTTAAGGCACATCTTCATTGAAGATAGTCAAGGTCGTTGTCTATAATGAGCCATTAATTGCAAACAGAGACTTTGTGATTTTGGCAAGGAAAGTGGTGTAACCCCAGACACGATGATCAAAAACAAGACTAACATGGTGAGTTTACATTATCAAATTACTCTAAAAAAGGAAGAATGACTTTCAAATAAAGATCTGAGCATAACAAGCTTGCAAAATAAGTGAAAACATTGCAGACAACAAGCAATCAAATTCATAAGGATCTCAGCATATTAATAATAAACAAAAACAGGGCTCCCTGACTATCAACCTATTCTGATACGCAGCCTGAATACAGGAAAATGCAAATTTTTTAACTCGGTAGTCCACTAAAGCATGCGAGGATGAGTAATCCCTGCCAGAGAAGAGGCTGACAACATCCCCTGTAGCATAATCAGACATTGTTAATGCTGACAAACAAGATCCTGATAAGAAATGAGGAGTATAGAAGCTCATAGAATAAAACACATTGGATTTTCATGATGTGTATTGCAAAGAAAATGAAATTACTGTACTTTTATCCAATGCTGACACGGCCATATGTCTTTTCCATCATGTGATCAATATTTCATCCCCTACTAATAAGTTTTAACATTTTTACTTTTGCTAATAAGTTGCATAATCCCATTTCAATTGTATGGTCAACAGTACAAGGAGAAAAGCCTTGCTAATGATTTCATGAACTAAATAAAGAGTAGTTCACAAAATTGCAGGAAAAACTAGAATTAGTGCATAAAACATATTGCTCAAACTAGCCCATAAAAAGATCTTTAAGAAGAAATAATGATAAAATTACCACTATCTTTAACAAATTGCTTGAGCAACCTGCATGTTTCCACAAGGACTGAAATATCACCAACTTTTCGTGCATTAAAGAAAAAAAATAACTGGCGAAGGAATCCTGATTCTGGACCAAAACATTGCCTGAATGCATAAAAGAAATTTCAACAGAATCAATAAATCAAGTAGTTAAAGAAACCATTTATAGAAACAATGGCAAAACAGCGAGGACACTGGCAACGCCTCATTTTGAAATTGAGAAAAATTGCAGTTAAAGGGGAAAGTTAAAAGATATAAGATGTTGTTATCAGTTTTTTAAAAATCGAAATACAGATCAGCCACATTACCTGTCCACTTTTAGGTAATTTCGCCCATAGGTGGCATAAAATTGCTCTCGCACCCTAGAATGTTCAATTTCCATTTCCTTTCTCCCTCTGAAGCATTTCTGTAGCTAGTATTTAGTCAATACTTTGCAAATATTACAGTACAAAGCTTTTAATTGCTTATCTAGAGAAAAAAATTTCATTCAACTGGTTTACAATGAATTAGCCTATTCTAAATAAGCAAATGTATCTTCATGATAACCACGGTACACTACAATCATAATTGTAATCCGAACAAATTGTGAATACAGGCCCACATAAATTGATATAAAGTCCAAGTTGCAGACTTCTGAAGGCAAAATAAATGATGAAGCCAAAAAATTTCATCAAATGAGGGTAAACTATTGACCTCTGACTCTTGTTCAAAAAATGCGAAGTTGCACGTGGATACATTTATCCATTTTGGCATGTATGAGATGATCTAGGTTCATGCTGGATGGGTTTGCTCAGCTTGGATTAATTTGCTGGCTTCAAATCTCATCAAAGTATAATTTTTCAATTATATTCTTCCAAATATAATTACAAAATAGACAGAGAGAAAAAACTAATGGAGAGATTCAACGGAATCGTAGCTAGTGCATAAAAATTTTCCGTCTGCTATGATGGGGTGTGCATTTTTTGTGCAGATAAAATTACAGAAAACATCAATCATTTATAACAAGCAATCATAATTACCCAGTACTGGCAATTATTACGATCGTTTCTGTCACTCAATATGACTAATCCCCCTACTATATTTAGGCCATTTTATAACAAAAAACGCATTTCATAAATATCCTTGCTGGCCAAAAATTTCCATATACTCATTTAGCTTTCTAGCATTATTATTGATGACATGTAGTAGCATTCTTATTACTAAGAACTGACACATGTAAACTATATTTCACATAGCATTCCATTCCTATTACAACTCAAAAATGACACCAAATTTTTCTAAAACCACAATGTAACATACAACATTTCAAGGAATAAGAAATTAATAGAAACTAAAACAATCATTGCAGCTTGCGCAAGTACAAATAGAATCAATTAACAGACAACATGGCAATGTAACAATGAATAATGTCACCAAAAACCAAACACAATATTTGAATTCATAACACTGAAAAGCACTCGTAATTTCAATCAAACATTCAAATTCAATGAACCTGACCTGAATTTTGATGGCAGCCTGCTTCTGCTTCCGCAGATACAGACGACGATTGCGCTCTAACCTGGTCTGTTCTACATGCTTCCGTCTATCTCTCTCCCTGGAACTCCTGCCTCCTAAATCTACTCGCCTTCGAGTGGTTGGATCGCCGGAGAAAAACATCTCAACCAAGTCAACTCAAGCGTATCCAAACCCTAATAAACGCAAAATGACCAGGTTTGTTGGAGATCAATCAGCGTGCGTTACAGTTGAACTGTAGCCCAAGAACTGGAGGAAGTGGAGAGAAAAGTGAACGAGAGATAACGTGTTTGGACGGCAAGAAACATGAAACCGAACAAAGAAAAGGAAAATACAAAGGATTTTCTCGCGCTTCTCCTATTAACCAAGGGATCAAACTCCGTTTCGCATCATTCCGTTTTTCTTGCAGATCGAAACGTACCGTTTTGACTATCATATTAGGTTTCCCATTCTTCATTTTCCTTGCAAATAGGTCTGAACACTTCTGGAGGCTTCCTCAGAATACGTATAGGGTGTAGATAGAAACACCCTATCTTGCTTGAGAAGCCCATTAATTATAAGCAACCAATCTTAACGAACCCACAAATATCAGACAAATGGGTTACTTTAATACTAAATGGCCCAACCGAAATTGAAAAGTAACATTCCAAACAAAATTCGTACCAATAATAGAAGGTAAATTCATATTATTAAATTTGAACTCGTATAAGTGGTATAATAACTAATAATAAATAGTTTAAATTGTATCTTAATAAAATTTATAAATTGATTTTACATTTTATGATATAATTAAAAAATTTTAAATATAATTAAAATCGTTCATTACTAATTATGTCATGTTTTACCATTTTATCGTTTGGTTAAGCCAAAAAAAACTAGGAAAGGATCTTAGTCCATTAAATTTATCAAAAATGATCATGTATTTTCAACAACTAAAAAGAAAATATATATATATATATATATATAGCCCTTAAAATTTCATAAAATAACCCATCAAGATTATTTTTTTTCCTTTCAAATTTGTGTACACGAAAATTGGATACAAATCCACTTAATTAATCAAATTTGATCAATGTCAAAAGAAATTAGGCATTAGTGCAAATTAATAACTGAATTCAATGAGCAAGAAGATAAAACTAGAACATTACAAAATTATTTGACAAACAAGAAGAGTTACGTTGACAATGCTCTTACTTGCTTCATCCATTTTGTGGGGTTTGGGTTGGTTTAATTTTTTGAAACACAAATGTCTGCCCTTTTACCTCTTGACTTTCTCTTTTTGGTAAGAATTTGCTTATGACTAGTTAACCTTCTTTGTTTGTAGCCAAATCTTTGACAAGTTTGAGTTTTTGGTCAAACAGTTTTTGTGATAAACTTTCAACATATAAACTCAGTCGACTCAAAGCTTATAATATATTAATCTTGAAAACATGATATTTTAGTTTAATTGTTATTATTCACCGATTACCAAATTATCAATATTTAATAATAATTATGAATTAAAAATGTATTACCTTAATTTTAAATGAACATCACTATGGTATTTTTAAACAATATTATATACTTATGTTCAACTTTGTCAATGTAAATCTCACTTCTATTTTTGACATTTTTAACTTTTGATTTAAAAATTATAACTAAAGAGTCAAGATTAGAAGAAAAAAAATATTAAAGAGATATAAGACATGTCGTAATACACTGTAATACGATACATTCTTAACATATTATTATATAATTTAAGGAAGGGTAACTCAATTTGAATTCACATCAGAACAATGTTGAAGAGACTAAGTTTGAAGAATTTTAGGTAATAAAGTACTTTATTTGCCATACTTGAATAATTCCAATGGAGTTGGCTAGCAAGCTTCAATCTTAATACTTAATTTAACAGGCAACAAAGCAAAAGCAGAAGATTGGTGTGCCAATAATCCACGAGTGTTGAAACTTTTCAATTCACCTTGAAAAGGAGGCAAAATGGTGGATAAAGTAATGAAGTTCTCCGTGGAAATAATTGTACTTGTTCATAGTGTGCATAGTTATATAGTTTAATATCCAAGGCTCTGTAATGTTCACATTTTGTGATCATGGGGTTAGGTTAAGATAATGGTCAACTAAAAAATTTATTAGTTAATTAATTTAGAGTATAAGGTCTTGCAAATGGGGTATTCATTCAACTTAACCCATGATAATGTGGGGCTTTAACCAACCTAATGTCTCCAGAAACTAAGTTCAAAATGATTTCAAGTAATGGTTTCAAACTCTCTTAAGTGCTTTCCACTTTAAGGATTCAAAACTTACAACATGTTTCCTGGCAACAAATTAATTTATGTGACAGTGTTTTCATACACACAAGTGCATGCACACCAGCTTAACCTGTCAATCACCGTCTAGGGTTCGAGGCTTTTGCCCTAGTTGTGTGCATACTTTGTTTGTTGTATGCTTAGCAGGAGAAAGCAAGAAATGCCTATAAAGCAGATAATAATAACAATTGTGACAACAAGATACTGCTATTGTGCTTTTGTTATCGAGTACAAACAATAGTGTCCAATTGAACTTAAAACTCAAATCAATCGCCCGTATCACACGTGATCAGAACCACTATAAATATTCTACATGCACTAACTTTTAATTTAAATTCTGTAATATTGTGTGAATTATCAAGCAACTTCAATGATTAAAGTGACACGTAAGTCTTGCATAGGATTAGAAAGGAGTTGAGTTTACTACGTGTATGTAATGAGATTAAAAGACAATAATACAAGGAAACTAGGTGAAAGCATTCACATCCACGCAATCACAAAAGTAAATTAAAAATAATGCACAAAGCCAACTGACATCAGACATGATCATCAATTCAAATATCTTCATATTAATTATTCGAAGCTCAAAATTTTTCTTACAAAACATCTCAATTTTCTTGCACGTGCAAAGACAACAGTGTCATTGACGTAATCTCTTTGTTGTTTTCTTCTTGCCGTTTGTTATTGACTTGATTTACTCATTAGAGTCCCATTAATTTCAATTTTGTTTATAAACCTTAAACAATCAAAACTAAACCCAATTTACAATTTACTAACTTCAATACAGAGAAACCCAATTACAATATTCAAAATTTTTTATTATACTTCTTTTGTTACAAAATTTTAAAACAATATATATATATATATCAAATACATATTATTATTTCAGATGATTCACAAAATAATATGGAACTTCACTTACCCAAGCCAAGCCAAGCCAAGCCAGGCGTACAAAATTTTTCAGCCCTCTTGAAATTGCAATAAGTGGGGCATTGATTTGTCAAGTAAATCAAACCAAAATTGAAAGCAAACATTGTATTATGTGACAAATGGCATAATAATCAAATTTAATGGCCAAAGAAATTGTTGATAATTCAGAAAGGTGATTAATCATGGCATCATTGAAGGGTGTGGATTGACATTTTTGGAAGTAACACAAGTTGTTGGTTAAAAGCAAAAAAGATGAAATGAAATTACATAGCAATTGAGGAGTTCCTTTCAAGCTTCGTGTGCACTTGATCTTATTCATAATTAAGACGTGTCATTGAATCTAGACTTAGATACCTTTAAGTTCTTTGTTTTTTGGTCATATTAATTAGTTGCCCTTTGAAATATAGAAATTTCATGTCACCCCGTATCAACACCACAACAATCTTATACATTTTCTTGTTGTTTTGGCTCATTTTGTCAGTCTTCGTCGTTATACATCCAATACTATCATTATAATTATCCTTCTATCACCGATCGTCATTGTTATCGTCATTTTTGTGATGATTTGATTGTTATTTTTGTGTCTTTAGTATATTTTAAATTAAAAGTTAAATGCAATTAGATTATAATCTATTAATTTAGATATTATATTAATTGTTATTAACAACTAATCACTATACAAATTTCTCATTGTGTAATCGATAATCATAGCCCTCGTCCAATGAAATATCAAATTAAATATGTGCATGAGCATGATCTCTGAATTATTAAAAGAAAAATAATAATAATAATAATAAAACTCATTTGTCCATGGAAAGGTCACAAACTTATTTTAACTTAACAAAGTGGGGGTTGTTCTAGCACGATCAAAACAAACTGGTCTCTATCATGGTTACCAATTCATTACACGTGTCAAAACAGCGAGCCGCCGATGATCGGACACATGGTACCCCCACATGATCCGCCGTATCAGATCTCCTCCTCCTCCACCAGGGTGAACTTTGACTAAGAAAGCAGTCGAATGAGTACTTTGAGCAATCAAATCCAAAATTATTAGACTAAGGGGATTAATTAACAAACTAATCATAATTAAACCTTAATTAGTTGAGCAAAAACATGTGCGATTATTAGATATAAAAAAATGATTAAAAAAAACATGCAAGTTGTAGAGTTAGAAACCAACACATTTACGAATACTTAATACAAAAGGGAAAGGCAATGGGGAGCAGAAACGACATAGTTTAATCCAAAAAGCTTTAGGCATTAGTCTGATTGATGAGACATTAGTGCTAGTCTTTGTCTTTGGTTGCTTGATTATGCTTTTGCCTTTGGCGGCTTAATTAGTTCATACTTTTACAACTGTAAACTAAAATTTGACTGTATTAATTACAACAAATTTCAGATTAACTTAATGACCTGTCTGTTCAGATGTTCCAATTTATAAGTGTAAGATTGTCGCCTGAGAAACGTATGATCTTGAACTGACGGCAGAGATTAGTTATGCTTTTTCATGGGATTGAACTACAATCCAAAAATTAAAATAAAGTGCATTTACTGTAAATACAATCCCAATGGCATTGAACTACAAGTGTCCATTAAGTTCAACACCGTCCAGTGAGAATGTCAACCCTGAAATTCTGGCTAGTTTTTGACAAAAACAACGGCAGCACATTTATAAAACGACGGAATTGGTCAGTTTATTCCCTCTTTCTCTTTATAATATTGTTGTTCCTCAGTCGCTGAATTTCCAATCCTGCCTATTATTTTAGTTATCTTACAGCATTATAACAAGCCTGTGTAAATTGATATCTTTGAAAGAATATTGACTTTAATTACGCTTTGAATCGTTAACTGTTGTATAGTGCATGTTCCATGAAATTTTGTCGAATTCATACCATAATCAAAGTATACGACGAATTAGGTAGCAGCTTTTCTATAATCATAGTCCACAAATTACGGCAACATAAAGAAGAAGCCAAATTCTGATCGGCTCCAGCTACCTACTACTGTGTATACATCTGCTTACACCTAGCTTGGATGTCAGCTTTACATTTTGCTTTCCATCGTTCTGTCACACAATATTAATAATACCAAAAGAAAGGATTAGTGCTGGGCAACGTTTATAATTAAGACTAATTAATTTAGGATTTTGTTTTGTTTAGTTTTGCTTTGCTTTCCCCCTACCATTCTCCTTTTGGAGAGTACAATACAAGCAACTTAACCCATCTCTCAACACCCTTCACCTTTTATCTCCTATTTCATGTTTATTCTATTCTAATTACCAATATTTTGTTAAGGATCTACTAAACCCACTTCAGTATTACACAATTGAGATCGAATCTAAGTCATATCAAACAAATACTATCATGGTTTCAAAATTCCTGTGCTTCGATTTCTATTACATGTACATAGTTTGTTCCCTCCAATGGAATCTCTTGACAGCTTCTTTTCAATGAACTTAATTGATTTTGCACTATAGCTAGCAAGCAGCATCAGCATAAATAATTATTCCACAGAATTCACATATTTAATTAACAATTAAATCAAACAGTAATACAACATTAACAAAACACTTAATTATACATTTATGTCGGCCTCATGCCATTTCTTTGTTAATTTTTATCGACTTTCATATCAGCATCAGCTTCTGTTGTAACTAACTGATGATATGGCCAGCTTGTTCTATAACCAGTATCTCTGCAATTAAATCATCAGTAGCAACAGATGGATTAAGCAATGTGATTATCCATGATTTGGTGGGAATTGGGTCCCTGTTTAAACTTTTTTTAAAACTTCTTTGCGTAGTTCAAACACATCGACTTTGCTTTTACGAGTAGATGCAATAATCAAACAACAAATCTCGTGTATAAATAGCAAGCATTTGATGCACATTCATCACTGGAATTCTATCAAGAGGACCACAACACCTGACCAAAGTCAGGTAAGCCTTAAAAAGGAAAGGAAGAAAAAGATGTCTCTTACTCAAAGAGACAAACAAAGTATTTGATCCTGAGAACAAATGAGTGAGTGTGCATGCAGATACATGATCCTTATGCCCTCAAAATAAGATTACAATTTGCTAGCAACCAACTTAGTTGTGCCAAGAAATTACATTATAGTTCATATATTATATGTGTAGACCCCGGCTTCCAATAATATACATTGATGGAGTCCAACATTTCCCACTGTTTTGCCCTAAAAACTATATATTTTACAAAGAAAGACTTGGTGCTTTTAGTTTATTGTCGGCCTGTGGAATTGATAATTAACCAAGTATGACAACTTTCCCCCAATTATACCTCGTGTGCATTTTTTTCACGCAGCCTATGTTTTGGAGTTAGGAAGAGATTAAGCTATTAACAATGGGTAATTATATCAATTAATGTTTGTTTAATTTAAATATTAATAAGATATACATCATTAATTAGTGCTTAATAAACTACAATTTAATATAATAATTAGATTTAGTCCAATTCTATCCAATTTTTCTTTTTCTTTTTTCTTTTTCTATTTTCAATTGTGACTAATGAATTGCTTGATGGATTGATCAAGTTTCATGCTAAGTGGCAACTATGTTGCCCTATTTTTGGACCATCATGCATTGCTTGGTCCTCCTCGCTCCATATAAATATTAAAGCCTCGTTCCTCTTAACTTGTTAATTAAAACTTTGGAGTAGTACAACAATGCAAGTAATTACAACAATTAATTAAAGTTATACCCTGTGTTTAAAGTCATTAAAGCATTTAATTTCTTCGGCTAAATGACCCATTTTCATACATCATCTTCTTTTAAATCACATTTCACTAAGAACTAAGGCTAGTTCAAGAGCAAAGCTACTTTACCATTTGGCCATTTTACTTCGATGTTTACATTGCTAGAAATTCGATACTGATTTTAATATAAAAGGTATGATAGATAGATTACCAAATTCATTGTTAAAATCTCGAGCATTTACTAGCAATTAAAATGATGCCTTCAATTACGGGGAAAGCCAAAACAATTGCCCTTGCTGAGTGGTAAATCCACAAATAGGCATCCTGCTTCCCTCAATTTCTTTATAGATATATAGAAAAATTTATCATTGTTTAGAATCGAAATATAGTGACATTAATGGAATGATATTATTAATTATCGATTAAAAATAAACAAACGTCAAATTATTTAAAATTATTTAAGTAACAATTTATATTCAAAACACAGTTATATTTTCAAGCTTATTTTTATACTATAAATAATAAAAAAATATATTTTAATTATTACATTACAATGTAATTAGTGAGAGGTATTAGCCTAGAAAGTGGACTAAAGAAAACTACAATTCAAATTTGATCAATTAAGTCTTTTGATTATTTATACAATTTTAATTAATATATTTTAAAATATATTAATAATAAAAATATGCATACGAACGTTCAAATGGTGCATGTTATTGATCATAATTATATGAATTTCAATTAAAATTTTCCTTAATTTGTTCTATGTTGTCATTCATCCTAAATCTATGGCATAACATATTCCCTCTCCACCCCCCTCCCTTTCTTTCCTTCATGCGTTTTATATTTTAAGTGTATTTTATTTTATTCATAAATTAAAAATAATTTTTTTTAAAAAAAAACAAACAAAATAAATAAAAGACAACTTGCTGTTTCGAGGAGGGGAAACCCAATTCCACATAAGAGAGGATAAAAGTCAACGAGTCAGACTTCAAACCCTTGTGGCTAACTATGATTACTACTAGTAAAGCTTTAAGTCCTTAATTAATTAATTGAACCGAAGTTCCTAATGCGGCTTGCTCGCCTCCCTCACATGCTATTGCCATCTCTTTCCTTCTTTTTCCTCTCTCTCTTGTATATTCAAACCTATCTATCCATCTCTCACCATATATATATATAGAGACCCACCTTCTTTATCGTCTCTGTATTAATCCAAATCCCTCTATTTCTTTCTCTCTCTCTCTGTCTCGAGATTTTTCTTGAGCTTTTTCTCGTCAATCAATCAGTCTGTCCATTTGAGGAAAAGGAAAGAAATACCAAAAAAAAATCATGGAAGTGAAAGCAGCAGCTGGGAGATCAGGTTACTGCAGCAGCGGCAACCCCAAGACAACAATTCAAAGCGATCAAGAAGCTGCAGAGATGGATCTGAGGCGAGGTCCGTGGACGGTTGAAGAAGACTTTAAGCTTATAAATTACATTGCTACTCATGGCGAAGGACGGTGGAATTCTCTCGCTCGTTCTGCAGGTAAAATTAGTTGTTGTTTTTCACTTACTCTGCCGAGGAGAAGTTGCTAATGAATTCATCAATCTTCATTGTCAACTTTTTTCTCGTCATGTTATAGTCTTCATGTCTCTTGCTGAAAGCGATAGATCGTCGATAAGCATAGACAAAACGTTGCCGTGTTGCGGTTTTTGATGATGCATGTTCATGATATGCCATTAGCTAGTTAGTGCCAAGTTGCTATTTCTTTAATGAGTCGCACGGAGAATGTTGTTAGTCGTTATGCGCTTGTAACAGATAGCACAAGCCAAAAAAGTCTCGAGACAACTCATGGAAGAAACTAGCAAATTCTCGACATTTTTTCTCGACAACTTTACCAAAACCCAATCATCATGTTCAAGGTCATCTTCATCTCTAATCAAAACTCTGATGAAACAGGCCTGATACGAACGGGAAAGAGTTGCAGATTAAGGTGGCTAAACTATCTACGCCCTGATGTTCGACGTGGAAACATCACACTCGAAGAACAACTTATGATTCTTGAACTCCATTCTCAATGGGGAAACAGGTACATATACACACACACACACACACACACACACATATATATAAGTAGTTCTTAATTTTGACGAATTGTTTTTTGCTTTTTAAATCTGGGTTTTCTTTTTTAAACCCTAACTATAATTTTCTTAACAGATGGTCTAAAATTGCTCAACACTTGCCCGGAAGAACCGATAACGAAATTAAGAACTACTGGAGAACTCGAGTGCAGAAGCACGCAAAACAGCTCAAGTGTGACGTCAACAGCAAGAAATTCAAAGATACAATAAGGTATTTATGGATGCCGAGATTGATAGAAAGAATTCAAGCAGCGAACGCAAACACAAACTCTGCCGCTGCCACCACCACCACGAACTCCGTCACAGCCGACAAACCGACCGGTCGTTTCATGGACAACATTGACATCGTCGGCTCAGGGAATATGATCATGCCGATGAATAATATCGGTAACGAATTTAGTTGTTCACAGGTTACTACAAGCTACACCCCCGAAAATTCAAGTACTGCAGCTTCGTCAGATTCGTTTGGGACTCAGGTTTCTCCTGTCTCAGACTTGTCCGATTATTACGCTATTCCGGTTAACAACAACCCTAATCCGGATTATTTCCAGGCTACTGCAAGCCAAGTTGGTTTCTCGGAGTCGTCTTTAATTAGTCCAACGGGATACTTGAATCCTGGAATAGATTTCCAAACAGTGGAGCCCAGCAATCAATTGATGGACGCCGGGGACGCGTCGGACTACTTGTGGAATGTTGATGACATATGGTTCTTACAGCAGCAATTCAACGCCAACATGTGAAAAATTAGAAAATCGAGGGGTAAAAATGATATTTCAAATTAATGCAGACAGGAAAAAGTTACGAGATTAAAGAAAGAAAATAATTAAGGACACAATGTTTGATAGAGAGAAAAAGAGGTCTAATTGTGTATTATTTTTTTCCCTTTGCATTTGGTAGTTTCTTCTTTTTGGGCGGGGGCATATTTGTAATTCGAGATTCTTAATCTCGTTTCATAATTAAACATTGACCCTATAATTTATTATTATTATTATTATTTTAATAAATTAAAATTCTCTTAATAAGCAGAAGGCGACAGATTGTAAGAAGCGATTGCATGATAGAAGCAAGTAATGCAGACAATAATAACAATGAGGTGACTAATTAGCACCATACTTTTAATTGCAAATTAGATACGTCATTATTCTAAGACTTTTGTGGTTAGACTAAGTGTAATCCAAGTCATGCTAACTTTTGAAACAGTTGTCCACGGGGCCTGAACTCGCAGGAGATTGATTTGGAAGTATCATTGTCTTCTTGATTCTAGTAGTTCACAGATGTGATCTAATTCATTTTCATAAATAAATAAATAATATATGTCCACGTGGCATTATAGGATTAATCAACTTGTGCATTAAGTTGGCCATTCCAGCCTTAGTTTCAAAAGTGTAAAGACGGTCTTATCATGTTACGCGATAGATCGTTATGATGGGTTGTTAAAAAGAATTAGAATTTTCAACATGCTTTGAAAAAATTTTAGAAACAGTACTATCACATTTATCATTAATAAATAAAAAATTATAATTTTTTTATTATTTATTCTAATTTATTAATTAAATAATTTTATTAATATAATAATATTGTCTCGCGAGTGAATTTGATATTTTTCTCTATTTACGACTTGGTTGTTATTAGTTTTCAAACTTCTGACCGTGGGAAAAGGAAAGCAGGAGATAAAAAAAGATTAACAACAGGGGGTGCCGCGCGGGGAGAGAATAGAAATAGAATGGTTAGACGGACAAGGAGAGGCGTGGCGGCGGGGAATCTCTGTAGGCCGCGTGCCATTAAGAGAAGACATTATTAAAGTGGTCCCAAATGAGGATGGATTGACAAGACGCCACGTGTTTATTGTAAATAACAAAATAATATTAATAAAGAAGATAATTTTTTGATAAACGGGTTGTTACGCTTCCCGGACTGAAACAACACCTGGCAGCCGCAACTCTTGAAGTAGCCCTGTGCTCGAGGACCTCCTAATGCGTAATTCTTACAACACATGTATGTATGCACTTATTTGAACAAGTATTCACACACTTGTCTATTTCCAATTTCTTAATATTGCAATTTTAATGTTTTATCTAAAATCTAATTATTAAAATCTCTTCTCTTCTGTTTTGATACCACTTCCAGCCCATCCATTTTCGACGACTTGCGTGAAGCCTTTGTATTGAAAGCGAAGTAACCAAACGGTGCACATTTGAATCGGGTTTATAATTTTTGGGGTTTTGAAAAAGCTTCACATCACTAAGGTATTGGTGACATGGTCGAAAATGGCTAGAAGAGATTCCGGACCCGTAACAAATAAGGTAAGTGCTCATGTGAGAGTTCCATTACCAGTAGGAACATATTTCCGTATTGGATTCATGCTTGTCTATGCATGTGTATGGGTGTCGTTTAGGTTATCTTTGGTGTTAGCTAGGCTCGGGGTTTTGATATTAATATATTAGAAGAGAACTTCCACCCATTTAGTTTACGGTCATATTCGGATTGTGCAGTGTTCACCAAGAATGAATGTTACGAAAAATTTGTATCTAACACTGTTTGCTGATTAATTAGATTGTATGATGTGCGGAGAGAAATAATTAATATGGTTGTCTTCTTGACCGCAAGGTGTTTGGGAAAATGCCAAACTAACGGACTTCATATTACGTACGAAACAGTACACATGTTGTTGCAAAAATCGTACGTTAAAGCGATAGTTGCACTAGGAATTTTGCGATGAATCATCATTAATTTGATAGAATTCCTCGCACATTGCGTATGTGCTTGCTGATGTATTACGTGATGCTTCATTTCTCTAATTAATACAACTTAGGCATATTGCACGAAGGTGGTAGCAACGTCGGACACAACAAAACTGCTAGTACCCGAAATTAGACCATTCGGATGTCAATTTTTAGAAACATGTGTACTAATTGATTACTTATTTCGGTCTTATCAAGAAATCAACTCAAGTATTCAATCAGTTTTTATATCGAGATGGTCAAAATTGTCACATTGAAACGCATGAGATTAGAGTCGTATCTTATGTGTTGCGATGCAAATAGCACGTTTGAAATTTGTGGGGTAACAACGGGGCACCTCGGTCAGGTGCACGGATTGGGCAAAAGCTCATGGCACCGATGTTTTGCCATGAATATAAAGTCAGTCTCCAACTAACTTACCAAATCTCAACACTAAATGGGTAATGGCAATTAATTTACTAACAAAAGCCGGTGGAGAAGGGAGAAAGTAATCGAATATTTTGTTGAATTTGTACAAAGAAGGTGACGAATTGGATTATATCATCAAAAGTTATTCTAACCATTAGAGAAAATTATCATTGCTTTTAGCAGCCTGAGCAACTCGTTATTTAAAGTTCAATTAATTAATTAACACCGCCAAAAAAGGAAAAAAAGAAAAAAGGTCAAGCAAATGGAGCTGGCGAGTCAGAAATTTGGGACCATTGCTTACGAAATCAAAGACTACGATCAAGCCGGCAATTACTGACTTACACAAGGTGACTATCACAATTTTCCAGGCTTACAAAATTCCAACAACACATATTTCTGGCACGGAGAATTGGGCCAGTTCTTCGCTCCCCGAAAAAAGTTGGTATTGGGCCGCGTAAGTGACGATTAAGATGGCCCAAACTTAAAATGAGCATTTAAGTGGGGCCCATGAAAGTGTTTACCCCACTGGAGGTTATCTGTCCAACTGTAGACGCCCAGCTGTATGTACACGTAATAATAAAGCCTATAAAAATACCAGCGAGGAATCTTATTGGTGTTTTTCTCCAAAAGAAAATGACAAAAATTGAGCTTTTCCTGATTTCCGCACGAGTTGTTTAAAGACAACGATGCCGGGCCCCAAGCGACCAATGTGATCCACTCGTACAATGTAAAAAACGTTAAGACGATTATACCCTCTTTCAAAGTGACACGACTCCTCTTTTTCTAAATTTCAACCTTTAAATATATAAATATAATTTAAGAATTTTCAACAGAAAATAGATTAAAAAAAGACTAATAAATTAATAATAATAGTTTTACTTATGAAACAATTAACATAAACTAATGAAATTTGTTAACTAGTCGAATTTTTGTTTTTATTTTGAAGAAACAAAATTAGTTTTTTTTTAACAAAAAGGTCCACAAAAGAAAGAACTTGAGAGTAAAAACAAATCACTAAACGAGTATTATTGTAACTTCAATCTTTCAGGTGCAGGGACATAAAAGTAAATTCAGTTCATTTAAATCATCCATGAACATTTCCTTTCCGCCTCCTATAAATTTCCATTCAAGCAATCGTTACAAAATCTTCACACGCATTCTCTCTTAAGCTGTTCTTCATCGACTCTAAAACTGTAAGTGGCAAACTAATCTTATTTACTTTTGATTTTAGCTTCTATTTTTCTCAGTTATGTATATTTTTTAAGGATAAACAGAGCTTTGTATATCATAAAGTACATTCTTACTCGTAGTTTAATTTATAATTAGTATATAATTAGATATATTCAGGGAAAAAATGAATACTGGTAGCTGTATTGGAATCTCCACCATGAGACCCTGTTGTGGAATATTGATTAGTTGTAGAATCTCCTCAATTTTTGGGTTTCTAATGTAAGATCAAGTCATTCAATTGCAAACAATTCATCGAAATCTCAATTCAAACCAAAGCATCGTTGTTATAATGGTGTTAAGTGTAAGATTACGGGTTATAATAAGTGTGTGGTTGATTCGAATCGGAGAGCTTTTTGTTTCTCCGGTTCTAGTTGCAGTTGGACTAGAGTTTTAGGTAAGAATAGGTCTGGTGTTCATAAAGATACTATTAGGGGTGTTTTAGTAATTCCCCGTGTAGCATCGGATTTTAGGAACCATTCGACATCTATTGATAGTAATGTTAATGAGAAGGGTTTTGAGGAGATTTACATTCAAGGTGGTTTGAATGTGAAGCCATTAGTGATTGAGAAAATTGAAACGAGTAATGAAAATGAGATTGTAAAGGAAGAAGATAATAGTGTCAAGGTAAATGGATTGGGTGTAAATTTAGATATTTTGAAGGATTTGAATGAAAATGAGAATGTTCAAGCTGAGAGAGACGTGTTAAAGATTGAGAAGGAGGCGTGGAAGTTGCTCCGAGATGCAGTTGTGAGTTATTGTGGGAACCCAGTGGGGACAGTTGCAGCTAATGATCCTGCTGACAAGCAACCTCTGAATTATGACCAAGCGTTCATTCGTGATTTTGCACCGTCGTCACTTGTATTTCTGCTGAATGGCGAAGGGGAGATCGTTGAGAATTTTCTTCTTCACACTGCAGTTACAGGTACTTTATGATTTCAATATCTTAATCCTGCATTGGGATATTAACTCATGAAACATTTGTTTTACTTTCTATTTGGCAATTGACAGCTTTTCTAAATTTGAATTAATATAATGTTCCTTGTTTGATTGTCAGAGTTGGGAGAAGACTGTGGAATGCTATAGTCCTGGCCAAGGGTTGATGCCAGCAAGTTTCAAAGTTAGAACTGTGCCTCTTGACGGAAGTGATGGAGCATTCGAAGAGGTTCTAGATCCTGATTTTGGAGAAGCAGCCATTGGACGTGTTGCCCCTGTTGATTCCGGTAAGATAATGCAAAGTTTCATTCACTGTACTATCTAGTAAATACTAGTTTCTTTGCAGCTGATGCTGCCGGAAATATTTCTTCATTATTACACGCTTTCTGCAATCAGATGTTTATTGGAATTTGATTAATATTGCAACCTCATTGAATGGGGTTGTAGTGGGTCATTTTGTTGAGAGCTTATGGAAAGATCGCCGGTGACTATGCATTGCAGGAGAGGGTTGATGTCCAAACAGGCATAAGACTGATCCTTAATCTGTGTCTAACTGGCGGATTCGACATGTTTCCTTCTCTGTTAGTCACTGATGGTTCCTGCATGATTGATAGACGGATGGGTATTCATGGTCACCCTCTTGAAATCCATGTAAGTTGGTTTTGCTGGGAAAAATTTATTTTGCATCTGTTTGGCAACTTGTATAGGTTTCAATGCTGTTATAGTTATTTCTAGTTTACAAATATTTTAGAAATTCATGATTTGATAGGAAATAGGAATTGGTATTTGAATGGTCAGGTTGGAAAATTTCCATCCTCTTCGCTTATGAACTTAAAATTATACATCTTCAGGGTGCTGAAGTAATTTGTGACTAATAACGTCCTTCCAATTTTAATACTTATACCATTGTTGTATGACTGTCATTAAGTTTTCCTTTTACGTGGTACTTTATTTCTCAACTGATTGGCTAAAGGTGTGTCTGGCATCAGGGTGGTAGCATGCTTCCTGTATGGGCATCTACAAATTTTGTCCTTCTTTATTTCCACTATTGAAAAATGCAATCAGTAGCTCTGGATTTTGTGACATGTTATGTTTGCCTCTACTTTATATTTGCTTGACACATCTGAATTTTACAGGCATTATTCTATTCTGCATTACACTGCTCTCGTGATGCGCTCATTGTCAATGATGGCACTAAGAACCTGGTAGCCGCGATAAATAACCGACTCAGTGCTCTCTCATTTCATGTCAGAGAGTATTATTGGGTGGATATGAAGAAAATCAATGAGATCTATCGTTACAAGACGGAAGAATACTCTGTGGATGTAATCAACATTTATCCAGATCAAATCCCGTCGTGGCTTGTCGATTGGATATCCGATGAAGGTGGCTATCTCATTGGCAATCTCGAACCTGGTCATATGGATTTTAGGTTCTTCAGGCTTGGAAATCTTTGGGCTATTATTTCATCTTTGGGTACCCAAAAACAGAATGAGGGTATTCTGAATTTGATTGAGGCCAAATATGATGATCTTGTGGCTCATATGCCTCTTCAGATATGTTTCCCTGCTTTGGAGCGGGAGGAATGGCGTATAATCACTGGTGGCGACCCAAAGAACACGTGAGGCTTTAAGCTTTATTTTGGCAATATTCTTTTTTGGTGGATATAATTTTTGATACAATGGACCTGTTTTTGTGCAGACCGTGGTCTTATCACAATGGCGGATCTTGGCCAACTCTCCTAAGGCAGGTAACGAACAATAGCTTCTCAGGTTTCTTTAGCATTTCCTTTACATGTTGCAATTATGACTTTGAAAATTGTGGCATCATGATCTGAATTTTCAATTGTATTGACAATTATTTCGCCCATTGATTTTCTAGTTCACCTTGGTCTGCATCAAGATGGGTAAGCCACAATTAGCACAAAAGGCAATCGCTTTGGCGGAGCAGAGATTATCAGCAGATCAATGGCCCGAATATTACGACACACAAGGTGGGAGATTTATTGGCAAGCAATCTCGGCTTTTCCAGACATGGACGATAGCCGGCTTTTTAACCTCAAAGATGCTTTTGGAGAACCCAGCCAAAGCATCTTTGTTATTCTGGGAGGAAGACTGCGAACTTCTTGAGACATGCGTTTGCGCACTTGGCAAGACTTGTCAAAAGAAATGTTCACGCTAACAGCTGAAACATGAAACTCTCGTTTTCAGCGTGTACTACTGACCGTTTATTAACCCAAGCAACTGCAATGTTCTGAAGTTTGCTTCATTTTTTAAAACCAAACTGTAGAATACCGATTTGTTCTACCATTCACCAAAACATGCAACTGTCTTGATTAGTTGGCCATGTTTTTGTATAGCCTCTAATACAGTTACAGGTTTGTGGCAGAAACATTTGATGTATTGACCCTCAAAATTACAAACACGTGGACAATGTACATTTCTCAAGATAATGTAATAACTCTTTAGCTCCCTATTATGTGTTACTTTCGTCAATCAGTGGCCTCTGTTTGCTGGCACTCTGCATGCACATGGTAAACTTGAGTTTATCCCAGGAATTTGAATCCTCTTGCTCTAAATTTACGAATCTTCTTTTAACACATCATAAATTAGCAATGTCTATTAGAAGGATCCCGACTGTAAAATAACTTTTATGCATCAGATGAAAACACTAGCTGTTCATCACCATCATCTCTGTCATTTCTGAAGAGATTCAGTCTGGTATCTCCAAGCCTAAGAGAATACGCAACTGCCTTGTATTCAGCCCACGTGAAAGCCCTATAAAGTGAACCCCTACTGCTTTCTGTCACCATCTCTGCAGGGCAACTGACCCAAGCATTCAGGGCTGGTGCCCCAAAATACGCCATTGACAGTCTTGACTTGCGCGTGCTGCTTACTGCCCTGTGCCTCACGCTCACAAACTTCCCATTTGTCATTGCCTTCAAAATGCGCCAATGCAAACCAATTAATCTCAAACATCCCATTATCGAAAAATATTTCACAAAGCAAAAGACAATGTTGGCGGCAGTTCAGATTCTTTCTTCTTTTATTACTGATTACTTCCATTCCAAAGATCCAGAAAAGAAAAATCTTTCAGATAAGTTTCAATTCCCTGATTACTTGTGATAGATGATTTGATAGAAACTGATCCTTAGGGACCCACAATGTTACATCAAATGCAAGGCCGTTAGATTTTGCTAAATTAAGATTCCCAATAACACATCAGTTGTTATCAGTCCAATTCAAGAGAAACGGATGGTAGGCTTTACCTGTAACACGTCACCCACATTTACACAGAACGCAGCAGGATCAGCCGCAACCGGAATCCACACTCCCCGATCAATAGAAATCTGCAAGCCATCTACATCGTTTGATCTTAAGATAGTCAATATCTGAGGGTCAGAATGCTCTCCAAATCCGACACTGGTGTACAAGGACGATGAATCTAAAGGTGGGTAGTGATTAAGTCTGAAACAAGAATCATTATCAACTGCTCTGAGCATCCTGCTAAAATATGATCTGTCTTGGACCCACAAACCCTCGGCCATCAGATCCAAAATCTCACATGCTAAATCTCTAACTGCTTCCAAGAAACAAGTCACAGCAGACCTGTCATAACACGGCAAAAAATTATCAAATTTCACACGTCAAACTCGCAGCAGAAACAGAAACAGAAGCGGGAAGCAGAAAGTACCCTTGGGTAATAAAGTCGAAACACACACTGTTTAAAGGGTTTTGCTTGTTCTGGGGAAGATCAGCATTGGCTACCCTTCCCAATTTTTGGTTTCAAACAATTTCTTTTTTATTTTATTTTATAAGATTTGATTTGACTGCTCTTTTCTTGACGTATCTCTGTGTCTGACCTGAAAGATTTATCAATACACAGAGCCTGCTGCTTCATTTATTTTCTTTTCTTGCAGAGTGAATGACACAGAAGGAAACTTTTTCTCCGACAAGTTTAATCGAACTTTCCAGGAAAGTTTTGGTTTTGCGAGCAAGCTGGCAACTGACGGGAAATTTATGAAGCATATTTGCTCCAATCCTTTATCTTTATTTTTGTTTAGCAAGTAAAATAAAATCATTACGGCATGCATCAATAAAATACTTGCCCATATTCAATTCTTCAACTTGGCTGTTAAAAGCCAAAAGCAACCATTGTACAAATACAACACAAGGCAAAGTGATGCAAGGGCTCAATTTAAAACTGCTGTGTTTTTATTCTGCAACGCGCAAACAGCTAAAACGTTTGATAAGTGGCTAAAAACAGCCAGGTTTTCGACGAGAAAATCGCTGTGCTATTCGGGGACTGTACTCATAGGTCATGCATGCAAAATTTAAGGATGATAAGAGAAGTTTGAGGCAAGTACCTGAATTTTATAGGGTCGTTGGAGAGATACTTGGCTCTCTGAGCGATGGAGTGAGGACTAGTATCAAGAAGAAGGTACTCAACTTCTCCCATGTCGCCATTGAAGCCAATATTTTTGCAGCCATAGCCAAAAGGATTTGGCGAACCAGCTAGTTGTTTCTCGGACGTTGGTTTTGCGAAGAAGTTGGTACCTTCTTCTTCCATTTTCGCAATGATATCATCAGAGACGCCATGGTTGATAACCTTGAAGAAACCAAACTCTTCGCAGGCTTTGACGATGAGTTTTGACACATCTGATCTCTCGGTTGAGAGATCAATGATGGGAAGATCAACTGCCAGGATTTTCTCAACACGAACTGGAGTTGAAGAAGCAAGTACCATAGCTGTATATAAGTAATCTCTTACCAGAGAAGAAGATGAAGAAGTGAAGCGGGTAGTTAGCTAACGAAGAGACAACAATATTAGCATGAAATAATATAGAGTGGGAGGAGAGGCCAGAAGCAAGAGAGGGCTATACAAAGTATTACATTGGGGGTTCAGGAATCTATAGACTTGGATTTGATTGAAGTACAACTGGCAAATTCCTGTCACAAAATGAACGTGTGACTCTTGGACACAGACCTTTGACTTTGTTCTATTGTTAAAATAACATCTAGGTCCCTGTATTTTTATATTAATACAAACAACGAGAGAGTTTATCAAAAATATAATTATTATCACTTTATGCATTAGTCATCCACATTTTAAAATAAGAGGAATTCTTCCTAATGTGGCAAATAATGAATAACGTAAGTCAATCTATAAGATTAATTAAAAGTAGTGTTAATTATTTAGTGAACCCACCACCCACGGCATTGGGATTAAAAGTGGTGTTGACCTTTCAACCAAGTCGCATTCCCAGCTCAAACGTTCCTCTCTTACTTGAATGGATGGCAAACGTCATATTCCAGTGAAAGATAGGCCGACGGCGAGGAATAGCTAAAGCTGCTGCGAAGACAAAAGACTATTCAGAAAACTGTGGGCCGATAGACCCAGAAAAATGGGCCGTAGCCCTTAGAAAGGACACAGTTTAGCTTCAAATCAGTTGGCAGATTGACGGTCATTTTCAGTCGTTACCATTTTTTTTTAAATAAAAATTATTATATAAATTAATTAATTAATCTAGTTTTTATTATTATAATAATTTTAGCATGTTGAGTTTTCAAAGTTTTTTTTCTGGACGAAAGCTCGGGAAAATGACATAAATTGACATAGTCGGTTGGGTTGTTGATAGATGTCCAAGTTTCAAAAATCTTAAATTCTTATTCACCTAATCAATTAAAAAGTCCATACCAAATCCATTCTCACGACATGATTTTTGGTGAATGGGTTACTTCATAGATCATGCAATGGCTTGAATGAATAATGATATAAATTTTAATAGGTTGAATGGTGTGGGTGTCTTCTATCTTACAAGGAAAGGTTATGGTATTTAAATAATAGTCAAAATTATGTTAATAAACGAAGAAGAATGATAATGATATATTTAGAGATGACGTGTTTTGATAATTAAAGAATACACATGTGTACTTTATCGATGCGTAATATTGGCGTATATCCGTGGGCATGGTACCTTAATTTTAATTTTTTTTTAAAGATTATTTTCAACACAAATCAATAATTTTGCGTTATTAGTTAAAAACACTATAAAACAAACAAAAGACAACCCATTGATGGGCCGGATTGGAGCCCACCAGCCCATTCTGATACTGAAAATTGGGCCTGTTCTTCGGCTCGGTAATGACACTGGGTCACCGTAGAAAGCAGGGAGTTATTGTCAGTGCACCCTTTGCATTTCTTAATGCACCCACTTAATTTCAATGAAAAGTTAATATTCCTTGTTAGGCAGCGGAATTAGTTTTTGAAATTGATAACACACGACGCGGAGTAAAACTTTAACCAAGATGTTAACGTTGAGTAAAGTTGTAAAACAAAAATAAAGGCAAAAAAATACGGTAACAATTGTAAGCAAGCGTTCAAAATTCCGTTCACAGTATATTATATAATTAAATAATTATGAGTCACCGCTTGCTTTGTGTCAAAATCAAAGCATGGCTGTAAAATTCTCTTCATCGAGGCATTATTGGGAGGTCACAAGTATCGACAAAAGTCAGAAAGAAAACGAGTGAATGATGCGAGTAAAAGAAAAAGGCAAGAAACAAGAAGAGAAGGGACTTGATGAATTAGCCATGTTATCATGTTACCCAAAGAAGGTAAAAAAAGTTTGAAAAAGGAAAACAACATGGCCCCTATTGCTGCCTATGATGGGATAGGAGGGAGATCATGAGGGGGTGGTGCATCCAAAAGTGCTTATTGTTTTAGCTTTTCTTCTTCACTGCATGCTTGCCAGCGTGAAAAGGCAAGAGGGGTGAATAGCTGTAGCTATCTCGTCAGGAACAAGGCAAAGGCATTGGACTTTTTAAATGCCCACTAGTGGACATCATCATTTCATGCTTGAATTCACCAATTCCTTATTGGTACTCTCAAATTCTAAAAGGTCTAAAGTTTGTATGATGAGATATACCCAACCCCAGTGAAACATTGACCGGAAATTAGCAAGTCATCCAATTAAAGGAGATTGTCGTGGGCCCTAGACTGATTGATATGTCATGCCTCCAAGAAACTAATGGAGTTATAATGTGATTAGCACGATACTCAATCAATCAAAATTTGAGGAATACCAATTGATTTAATCCATAAAATTATTTTAAACATTACTAAAAATATAAGAATTAAAACTCAGTTCACAGTTGAATAGAAGAAGCGTTTAAATTTCAAACAAATTGAGTATTGAAAATAAGTTCACAAAGATCATGGTTTTAGGCATGCATTCAAACTTCAATGGTACCCAACATATATTGTGCGAACGGTAGTGATTGATTTTTGTGGGCAACGGGTATACAATACTAATACAAAAAATATAACATAAAGTTTGCATGTGACATGTCCCAAGAGAAGAGATATATCTACTTCTTCAATCAAATCTCCCCCCTACACATCCCATTCACCGTGAAGACTTAAAGTTGTAAATATTGTCATGTTGTTGGGACATGTCCCATCAAAATATTCTCTCAAGTAGGCCTACACAAAATTATTGAAAATTAGGTATGAAATTTGGGAGCAAACCTAGCTAGCTAACCTAAACTATTTGCCCAAGAAGCACATCAATTCTCTTTTACTATATACATTCACATTAGTGATGTAGACATATTTCCAATGTTGTATAGGAATCTTTCCCCTTCAAATCATGCCAAGTTGAATAAGGAAAGGCCAAATAACACTTGTAATTTTTGTTATTCCTGGTGGGTTTTTGTGTACCAACATGCCTCGTGTGTTTTCTGAGCCACAAAACGTAAAAAAATATGTGTGAGTCTAGATTATGCCCATTGCCCCAAATCAAACTCACCGGCTCTCGTCGACCATCTGAATTTTAGAAATTTTTGGCGATTATTAAAATTCTAAATTTTAAAATTTCAGCTAACTTTCATAACCATTGTTGCTAACTCTTTATCCCACTTGTATTGCGATTAACTCCATTTTTTTTTCATTTGCTCCTGGCAGTTCTGACTTCATCACATTCATGAGGGGAGGGAAAACAATACTGCTTTCCCACAAAACTCAAGAGAGTAATCAGCTTTTTGCTGTACAGTAGAAAAAGGTTAATCAATTTGGTGAGAAAAAGACTCCAATAATACAGTGGATTTGCTATACGGTACAATATAAATTGGCTAGAGAGCAGTCACGAGGAGAAACTACTCTTTTGCACAGCACAGAGTACACAGATCTGAAGGAATATTTACTCTCTTACTTCTATATATTTCTCAGAAAACAGCATATAAAACAACGAAACCGATGCCTGCAATGGCATAATTTCTGCCCACATGACAACAACTGGAATTGATTGTCTTCACAGAATAGGCAAAGAGAGTTTTCACTTTCAATATTTATACCACAAATTATTACAATAGCACTTTGTACAAAAATGCTTAATTTGCTTGCTTCTTCGAGTAGTAGTAGTACGACGACATTTTCCTCCTCAACATGCGAGAATAGATTTAATATAAGAAACCCAAACCCACGTTGGAAATCAAACTGTTCGTTTGTTTAAGCTCTTAGCTGGTCTGTAGTCTGATAATTTGGAGGAAAGACGTAGAGATTTTTACTCCGATTCAAACAGCTCAGGAGGGATAGATAAGGAAGGAGAAGATGAGTTGGGCGGAAACGGGGAAGAAAGATGATCAAACTCTATATCAAGTACTTGAGATACAGAGTTTGTGACGAAATGAAAACCCTACAAAAAGAACATAACATGGGGTCTTACAAGGTCAAGAAAAGGTCTTACAAGGTCAAGAAGAATGAAAATAGAAAAACAGAAACAAAAACACCTAAAAAGAAAAAAAGAAAGTAGAGGGTCGAAAAAAGCTCAGGTAGGATAGCACCGAATTAAGATGAAGAAGCCACCATTAAAATGGAAGTCGTAGCTCCCAATTCAAAGCTAGCAATCCTTTCATCCATGGCTGCTTTCTTTACGCTTCCATGCATGATTTTTGCTGCATGTAAGATGATTGCGGTCAGCAAGTATATCTATGAAAACATCGCAGAAGGGTCCCTAACATTGCAAGAAAAGCAAGAATTCATGGAAGTTGGAGAGTTTTTCTTACCTTGTGGAAGGAACTTGTGTCTTTTCTTCATTTCCTTTTTCCCTTGAGACAGACAAGAGGAATAATTATGAGAAGAAGAACGCGAGTGAGATGTAGAGAAAAAAATGAAGAAGAGGAAAGGCTTTTAAGGCGTGGAGAATCGTGTGTGGACGGGCATGGCCAGTGGGCTGCACTGATGGACTCTGACAGTGACAGGTTCAGAGGCCCAAAAAGAATGTAAACGTCGCCGTACATGGGCCTGCCTGCCGTCATGCGGGGCCGTCGGTTGAAAAATAGAAAGGAGTAATAACATCGGAGTACCTATATTCATCGGTAACAAATAAGTCCTCATTATTTTAAAGGAATGGGTGAAATGGCCGAAATTTAAGGACTTATTTGGTATAAGTAGAAAATAACTGCAATAACTTATGAAAACAAAAAATTTATGGACCTAAATATTATCACTCAAATATGAACGGTCGGTAAAATGAGCCATGCTCCCAGCCCAAAGGAAAAGAAATTCTTCGCTGCTTAGTTACAATTTGGGGCATGTCCGTACAACCCATGATGAGGATGATATCCTGTCCTTTGCAGACGTGACGAATTGTGGTCCGTTGAATTCTACGATATGCTGGTGTGGTCACAAGAACAGCCACGTGTGTTGTCTGAACTAGCGCCGCGGACTGGCAGAAGACTGTGTAAACTGAAGACACCCACAGTAAAACAACTAACTCTCTACATTTCACATATATATTTTTTGAATTATTTATTAATACTTACTCATCACAAGCTTATCCTTCGTTCACATTAAAACGATAAATTATAATCAGATCAATAAATTTAACAACAATTGAAATTAAATACATAGAATCAAGACGACGATATAAAAATCGAAAGGGAGTTTTACTGTATGATTTTGATTAGTAATTTCACATGCTTTGACTCCTTGTTCCTCTATAGATTGATTCATCATGTCCCTCTTGCTCATAAACAATTAAGTTTTACTAGTTTATGCCAAAATTAGTTAATTAATTTCTTATAATATTCAAATCAAAGGTGATTTTTACGTTAATTATTAAAATATAATATTTATTACATTTAATATTACATTAAATAACCCTAACTCGTGGAGCAGTGATATGTACTGAACTGTAGGCTGATTGGCTAAAAGTCCTTCTGGCCACGTACGCAGGATTGAATTTTGCATGCAGCTTTTAGAGAGCAGCTGGCTGCTGCTGCTAGTGCTAATGCTGTTGGACAAGTAAAATGTCTATAATTGTATAGGGCAAAACCAGTTCACATACGTATGCACAGCTGCTTCTGCTTCTGCTGCTGCTGCCGCCGCCTATACATGGTTATATATCTCCATTATGTTTGCTGTCAAGAGAAGAGACCGACAGGCGTTGGCTGGCCATTACCGTTAAATTCTCCCCTCTTTATTCTTTTTATCTGTACCTTATATACTACATACACGCACATGCAGTTTGCTTTCCTTTTGACGGAATCTAAATGATTTGTAGGGGGGTTACCATTGGACGCGAAGAGTAAGGGCCATTTTTGGTTACAAGGCATGAGTAAATAAGAGCAGACATCCAAATTGCAGCTGTGTTTTGTGCTAAGAAAGAAAGCATACACAGAGCAAAGACTCTTGCAGAGTGTTGAACGATTTGAATTCTGGTCTCACGGTTCGGGGTTAAAAGGTAACACTGGCGCGCCACCACCGCCCCCTCTTCTTTTTTATTTGTTAAATGGTCACTCGCTGCTCGTAGCCTTATATAAACTCATGTCGGCTCTCTTCAAGGACTAAATGGTAATTTACTACAGCAGTATTATAAGACTCCAAGCAGCGCGATTTCGAATTCGAATTAAGTTGCCAGTAAGTTTTAAATGTACAAGTTTAATAATTTTATTAAAAATTAAAAATTTTAATTTGATATAATTAAATAATTATGTTATTTATTTAATACATTTTAATAATATTTATGATATATTTAATTATTTTATTTTTAAAATATATATTAAATATTTTTAAAAAATAATAAATTATTTAAATAAATTAATATAATATAATTATTTAAATAATTAATTATATTATAAATAATTTTAAATTTAACATAATTATTAATTATATTAAATCGAAAATATTTATTTATTTAATAAATATATTATTTAATATTAATTTAAATTAAATTCATGTCAATTAGACAAAACGTGATAAAAATAGCATCACTAGTTACAACCATATTCTATTCCTTTATATATTTTTATTAGGCGTCAAGCTTGAAAGACTTGTTTGTACTAACATATATTTATTGTGGCTTCGCATTTTAAAGTCAATTATTGTGGCTCAGTGGCATAAATTTATTAATTTTTCTACGTAGGGGCCGAAACAGCGACGTTTTAATAAGCACAATGCGGTATCAGCGTTAGTGCAATCCACTTGCTTTGGACAACCGCACGACATTGGTTCCGGGACCGCCTGATCATTCTCCCTCAGGTGGTCCCTTCCACGCGCAGAAGATAGCGACAGTTCGTCACGATCCTCGTTAGCGTTTCCAATCACCCGGAGTCGTGGAAGCAATAAATTGCGTGTAGGGAACGCACTTCGCGAGTGACAATCAGATTCTTTCTCCGTTCGATCCATACGTGGTAATCTACTAACTCGCCACGTCACTAAAAGTCGCCCACATGATTAATCCCATCGCATGGCCGTCCACTACCTCACCGCGTCGCTAACCGACTGACACGGGTAGTCTAATCCAGTTCAAAGACAGAACGTGATGTTTTTGTTTTCCTTCTGCGTTCTTCGGAGTTCTAGTGGAAAATCGAGGGAGGGAAAATGACTTTGATTACGCTGTTTGTATCGGCAACGAAACTCGCCGGAATCTTAGTGACGGTTACAGTAGCGGCCAACGCCGTCTCTTTTCAGCGTTACCGGAAAAAGAATCTTCAGCCGTTTCGATCTCCTATTGACGAGTCTTCCGAGGTTTTGGCGTCCTTCAATGTCGACGGTTAGTTAATGAACCTCCGTTACTACCTCAAAATTGTAGCGTTTAGGTGTTATTACGGATTATTAATAGTAAGACGACTTCGTATTTACTTGATGAATTGCTGAGTAAGCAATAGAAGCTTAAACGTCGTAATGCAATTTAACTAGTTCTGTGGTAGTGTCTCGAATCAGTAAATTATGTAGCTTGTTATGCTATGTTAACGCTGTCATGGCATACTTGTAAAATGAGTTGTAATATTGGCGGATTGAAGGTCAATTCTGTTTACTAGTGTGAAAATGTGATTGTTACATTTTTTCTTGTGTGGAAAGTGGACTATCAGATTTCAGTTTCAGTTAATTTTAGTTACGATGCTTAGTTTTTCCCGTCTGTGATTCTCAGCTGAAGGGGAAAATGACTTTTTCTTTGGGTTGGCTACGGCACCAGCACATGTTGAAGACAGGCTTAATGATGCCTGGCTCCAGTTTGCGGAAGAAGAGTCTGGTGAGACATTGGAGGAGGGGCTTCAACCTGCAGATGCATTAATGGGTGCGGCCACTGGTGATGGTGGGTCTCAGCAGGCTCCGTTACCAAGTAAGGAAGTTGGTAAGATGGGGAAGAAACGGAAGCCTCTTAAGATAGCTATGGAAGCTATGATTAGGGGGTTTCAAAAGTACATAGAAGAAGAAGATAGGGAGGAAGTAACCGCTGCAAATGAAGACGTCCGTCGTAATGTGACTGCATGGCACAATGTTCCTCACCCGTAAGCTTAAGTATATGATCTGATGTCTAGTAATTTGCAAGTTGTTTGCCTGGCGCAATGTATTTTGCTTAGGTCTAGCACAATGTCCTTTTTACAACCATTGTACTGTTAAAGCTCAAACCCTATATTTCTTAATTGGATAGCTTGATTGTTTCAGGGAGGAGAGACTACAGTTTTGGTCTGATCCTGATACAGAACTGAAGCTGGCAAAGGACACTGGCGTGAGTGTCTTTCGAATGGGAATAGATTGGTCAAGGATCATGCCTGAGGAGCCAGTCAATGGCCTTAAAGAAACTGTAAATCTGATGTTCATTACTCATATACCCAATGCATTTGATTGAAATCTAGGATCCCTTGAAGGAGACCTAAGAAGTAATTCTGTAGTTTAACTTATCATTGGGATATCCATCCAAATGTCATACTCTCTCTTTATAATAAGTTGTACAAAGTTTTTGGCTATTGTTGTGCTTAGTTAAGTTGCATGATGTTCTGTTCTAGGTTAATTTTGCAGCATTGGAGCGATATAAATGGATCATCAATAGGGTTCGCACCTATGGAATGAAAGTGATGTTGACCTTGTTTCATCATTCTTTGCCCCCATGGGCTGGTGCTTATGGCGGTTGGAAACTGGAGAAAACAGTTGACTATTTCATGGATTTTACCAGGTTAGTTTTGCCTTAACTGCTAGCGTAGCAGTGATTTTTTGTTAATCAAACCATAAATTATCAGTGGCTGCTCTGTTTCTTGTCCACTTTTTGCAAACAATAGTCATGATGACAAATTTATGGCTATGTCATAGTTCAAAATTAACCAAAAGGTAGCCCATACAGAACAGGATTTTTAGTGACCAAATTTATGTTTTAAGAGATTAGGCAATGGTAACATAGTGTTAAGTATGAGATGTTAATTGATCATGTGTTGTTTCTAGTAGTTTACCTTGTTGCTTGACTTTGTTCTCAAGATCAAACAAGTGAAGCAATGTAAGGTAGAAAATCATAGAGGTTCCACTCGAATTGTAAACCATTGCTTTTATGTGGCTGAGCTATGATTTTGCGTTGGATATTCAGGTGGTTGATGAATGACATATCAGCTCCATGTCTGTAAAATGAAAAAACAAAGACCACCATATTATGTCGCAAGTATATGAGAAGAAAGAAGAAACCTAAAATTAATTAAATCCAATTCACCATCTCCTTTTTTTAACCTTGTAATTACCAAATCTCCTCAGTCTGGGGGGAATCTGTATTTAATTCAAAATCTTATTTTTACTAACTTGGCTATTATAATTCTACATTATCAATCCAGGATTTGGGATCAGTAAAGATGGCAACCTATTTTAGTTTATTTGTTTCATGACTTTGATTTTGCCTCTTGCAATCTGTGCATATATTATCTTTGCTTCATCAAATGATGACATTTTTCCATTAGCTTTGCAAAGTCTTATGCATTCTGCTTTCCTGCAGGCTTGTTGTCGACACTGTGTCAGATATTGTAGATTATTGGGTAACATTTAATGAGCCACATGTCTTCTGTATGCTAACTTATTGTGCGGGGGCTTGGCCTGGTGGTAATCCCGATATGTTGGAGGTTGCCACTTCTGCTCTGCCAACTGGTGTTTTCAACCAGGCCATGCATTGGATGGCAGTTGCACATTCAAAGGCCTACGATTACATTCATGAACAAAGGTTTCTTTTCCCTGTGGAAGTTTCAAAAAAGAAGAATTCTGCAATGCATTTTTCTTGTATTGATGACAATTTGGAACATTGATTACTTAGAAAATGAACAGCCACATGTGCACAAGTGTTTTGATGATTCTTGTGTATAAACCATATATTTTGTTTACAAATTATTTATCAATCTCAAATCGGCCTAACTGAAAATTCCTACAATTTTAAGTAATTGAGGCCGTTTGCTGAAATATTTTTGTAATTATATTTATCAAGGCCTATATTCTTTTCTAACTTCTTGGAGTTGGTATATTTCTTGCCATGTACATTCATTTTGATATCTCCATTCTTGCATGATAAACTAGTTATTCAAATATATCCACAATGTTCTATTTCTTTTCCATCATACTGATTTATTCTATACCTTTTCTTCTACTTTCAGTTTATCAAAGTCGAAAGTGGGGGTAGCACACCATGTATCATTTATGCGGCCATATGGTCTCTTCGATGTTCCTGCAGTCACATTGGCTAATTCCCTTATTGTCTTCCCATATGTGGATAGTATCTCCAAGAGTCTGGATTTTATCGGCATTAACTACTATGGGCAGGTTCTCATGAATCTCTCTATCTGATGATACTCTAACCAACTGGCTTTTGCAAACTTATTAATAATTTCTATATGCAGGAAGTGGTCTCTGGTGCTGGCTTGAAGCTAGTAGACACTGGTGAGTACAGTGAATCTGGACGGGGTGTGTATCCTGATGGCCTGTACCGCGTGCTGCTTCAGTTCCATGAAAGATACAAGCAGTTGAATGTACCTTTTATGATCACAGAAAATGGGGTTTCTGATGGGACAGATCTGATCCGCCGACCATATCTTATAGAACATTTGCTTGCTATTTATGCAGCCATGATTGCAGTTTAGACTCTTAACTTTCTACTCATTTTAAAATTTGGTTTCCCATCAATTAGTTCATTGTATAAACATCTAGTGTTAGAACTTACTATGGTTGATGTGCAGGGTGTCCCTGTACTTGGTTACCTGTTTTGGACTATTTCTGATAATTGGGAGTGGGCTGATGGTTATGGTCCCAAGTTTGGACTTGTTGCAGTGGACCGGGCCAATAATCTTGCCCGCATTCCACGTCCTTCATACCATCTATTTAGCAAGGTTGCAATTTGTTCTTGTTTGCATTGACTGTCTTGATCCTTTTTCAAACTTGTTTTTTTTATAAATATTTTAGAGTGAATCTTGGTCTTAGGTGGTGATTTCTGGTATAGTCACACGTGAAGACCGAGAATGTGCATGGAATGAACTCCAACTAGCTGCTAAAGAGAAAAAGACAAGACCATTCTATCGGGCAGTTAATAAACATGGTTTAATGTATGCAGGTAAAGTGAGCTGCTAAAATTTTTCAGTTCCATGTTACAACACATGTCATCTTCTTGGTCTCACTTTATTCATTCTCCTCAAATACTTAATTGGAGAGAATGATTTCTTTTGTCTGTTGTATCTTACTGTATGTTACACTTTGCTTTGGCAACACATTCACTGGATTCCAGAAACTCTAGCAAGTTACCCGAATTAGTATAAAGAAATTTGTGAAGGCCACTAATTAGGCAACATGTTTCTTTTTTAGATCCACAAAGTTATGTATGTAACAGCACTCATTTTCTTCTTTCCACAGGAGGCCTTGATGAGCCAACAGAGCGGCCATATATCAAACGAGATTGGCGTTTTGGACACTATGAGATGGAAGGTCTGCAAGACCCCCTAAGCCGCATATCAAGATGCATTCTGAAACCATTCTCCCTCTTAAGGAAAAGAAAATCTCAAAAGGATGATGCTGAATTGGTTCTTCAGCATCTTGAACTCAGCATCTAATTGCTTGTCGGCACTGTCAATCTATATATTGTTTCTTTACTTCTCAGCTAAAATTCATCTTGTCATGCTACAAGAACAAGGTACTCTGACTTCCATTTTCTATTTCCCATTTCTCATATAACCATCGAGCCTTTTCTTCTAGTTGTCAAAAATTTAAAGATTTTAGAAGCTTACTGCATCTGTTGGAATGTAAACTACTGCATTCAAATTCCAAAACTGAATTTAGAACGTGCTATATATATATATACATATATATATTTACGGTTTCTCATATTTTCTTTGCACGTTTTTTTTTCCTGTGGTGAGGACATGATTCCATGCTTAAAGGTATATCTCTTACAACAAAAAAATGATGCTTGTAGAGCTTTTACATTTAGAACGGTGGCAGTTGTCAATCTCTGCTTTATTTTGATCCCGTCATATTGTTGAAAGTATTGCTACAGATTGTTCTGAAAATGAACCATGTACATAAGAAAATCATCTCAAAATAAACTCTTCTGTATTATTATTATTATTATTATTGTTGTTGTTGTTCTAAGTGTAATGATTCTGATGTTTGTAATACAAATAACCTTGGCCTATGGCTTGCTGAAATTATGTCCGTTGCTTGCTTCCTTTGGATGGTTGGTTTATTCTCACTGGTTGTTTCTGGTAAGCAAATGGATTGAGCTGCTTTGGCTGACATTAGCTATAGCTCGCCTATGACTGCTGAGCTGCATGTGATATGACACGATAAACATCTTTTTCTTTAAGACTAGTCCCTTCTGGATGCGTATTTGGAGTCTGCAATTTAAGACATGATTTGCCAAGCATGTTCTTAATTCCAACTCGTATTTCTCAGCATATTCTAGTTCTTCCACTCTTACTTTATTAAGGAAATCCAACATGATTAGCCTTCTCTATAACATGACACGAAGATTACTTGTCCCGCTAACCTTATTCCTATACCAATTAGAACAACTCAAGAAACCCAGTCAAATTAAATTGAATGAGATTGAAGCAATAAGTTGATCTTAATGATTAAGAAGTGAATGTTTAGTTACATTTACAATGAAACTATACAAATTTCACTGAATTCCTTTCCAGCCCCCACCTTATTTTTTTGAACAGTTTACATTTCGAAAGCACAAATTTCCCTTGTCTGGTTCGTCTTCTTCACTTCCTTCCAATCACCATGATCGTTGACATCACTCTGAAACACCGATATCGGAAACGACCTCGACAAACCAGCAGGAGTCTTAAACGTGATCGACGATGACGACCCATTTCGGGAATCATTCTTTACATAAATTTCACACAGAGAAATCCAAATCAGGAACTCTTTAGCCTTCACACCAGTGAGTTTCTTGATCTTATTTTTCTCGAAGTAGGCCGTAACTTCCGCATCAAATAAGACGACGACGTTGTCGAACTTGTGCTCTGTCTTCTGCTTGCGTTTCAGCCATACAAAACCTATTTCCTTGACGTACCCGCATTCCTGTATGTCTTGCAGCGTCAGCAGCCCCACAGGCAAGCCAATGTCTGCTAACAGAAGCATGAACTTCTCTCTGCATGTTTCGTCTCCGTGATAAACTTCGGCTTTCGCCTTCATCGCTTCTGTCACCGGCGACGACATCATTTTCTGGCTCTGATTATTTGTAGCTTTGCTTGGCAGGAGAAGGTTCGGTGCCAGCATGGCTCGAAGATTTTATTATTGAAGGGTAGCTGGAATATGGAATATACGGGGGATGGTTTACGATCATTTGATGCGGGTGTCGTGTGCGTTGTGCTAGTGTGTGTGTATTATTTGTATTATTTTATTCTATTTGCTGATGAAACCAGCCAACATGAGCTCGTTGGACCGATAATCTCGTCGATTTCATATGGCCCATTACCCAACATGGCGTGGGCCTAGAAAACCGCACCTTGTAGAAACGAATTTCAAATTTTGTTCACAGAAGCTCCAATTTGTCGCGTTCCACACTGTCCCGCTATATTCTCCTGCGAATTTCTGAACAGTCTTTGACTAAACCCCACAAACTCTCGTCTTCGGTTAATCCAAATTGCTTTACAAAATTTGTTCTTTTTCCGATCCTGATCGCTGAAGAAGAGTTTTTTTTTAATAATTTCTATACGTAAACTTGCATTATATGAACTTTCATTGATTGATCATCTCAAAATATTTTTGTATAGCAGGTAAATCTCAGTCCCTTCCTTAATTTTGGCACCTGCGTTTGAGTTTTTCTTTTTTCTTTCTTAAAGTTATGAGAACTGAAGAGATGGTATTTTTCTCTGACGAAGTTATACAACAAAATCTTGCCAGATTGCCGGTTAAGTCTCTTTTTAGGACTCAAACCGTACGCAAGCTTTTGTACATGTTAACTTTGGATATGTATTTCATTCAATTGTACAATGAAGTGTCTTCTAAGAATCCAATGTTATTGGTAGAGATTTCAGATTCAACAGAATCAGAATCTAGTCTTATTTGTGTTGATAATTTGAGGGGTGTGTACGAATTTTCCTTGGATTTTTTGCATGATAGAGTTAAGGTTAGAGCTTCATGTAATGGTTTGTTGTGTTGTTTAGTATTCCTGAAAAGGGTGTTTATTATGTTTGTAATCCCATAACTAGAGAATTGAAATTGCTTCCCGGGAGTAGAGAAAGGCCTGCAACTCGGTTTTATCCCGATGGCGAGGCAGCTTTAGTTGGTTTGGCTTGTGATTTGACTACTCATAAGTTTGATGTGGTGTTAGCGGGTTATTACAGGACGTTTGGTCATCGTCCCGATGGTACTTCCATATGTTGGTATTTGATTCGGTATCAAATAGATGGAGGAAGTTTGTTTCTGTTCGAGATGATCAGTTCTCTCACATGAACAGAAACCAGGTTGTGTTTGTCAATGGTGCTCTTCATTGGTTGACGGGTAATTGTTCTTGTATTGTTGTGCTAGATTTGGAGTGTGATGTTTGGAGGAAGATTTCATTGCCGGATTAAGTTTGTTATGGGTCCGGAAATAGGGTTTATTTGTTGGACTCGGATGGGTGCTCATCAGTGATTCAAATCTCGGATGTGTGGATGAAAACTTGGGTGTTGAAGGATTACTACAGAGAAGAATGACGTACGGTGGAGAGGGTGAGTCTTAGATGTATTAAGGGAATGGTGCCGAGCGTTTTTCCAATTAGCCAGACTGCTGAGTATGTGTTCTTAGCGACTCGAAAGCAGGTGATGGTTTACCAACGGAAGAGTCGACTGTGGAAAGAGATGTGCTCTATCAAGAACAGCTCTACACTTCCGTTGTGTTTCTCGGCCCATGCATTCCGGAGCACAATATTCTCTCGTAATTAAGTTGTGTCGTATTCAAGTTAACTGCACATAAATTTCTCATGAGTCATGTTCATTTCGTTGATCGTGACTTTTTGTAGTTGTCTCCGGTGATTTTACAGAAGATAAAATGAACTGAAATTGTAGTTTTGCATAAGAAGCTTGCTATTTTAATGACATATTGAAGTTTGTTATCAGACCACAGGCTGTTGCTGTGGATTTGGTCATTGTTTCTTACATCACAGTATGCCAAGAAACTCAGCGTAGTCAACAAAAAATTATAACCTTTTCAGATGTTTGTAAGTTATAGATCCTGTTGGATTTCTACAACGTAATGCAACTTGGCATGCTTAGTCTGAGAAAAACTTTGGTTAATCTAAAGAAGAATATCATTTTCCGGAAGCAGAAGATTCTGGCAAACTGGAAACAAAGTGTGTTGTCTATGGTTTTTCCCATCTTTGGATGCTCAAAAATTAAGCAAACATGCCGTCTATTGATATTTCTGCTGCCCATTTGGCCCTCATCGTTTCAAAGATGGATTATGCTACTGCTACATGTGTGTGTCAAGTTCTTGTAGCTTAACATGTTTCACGAATCTTATTATGACAGATGAAATTGGACTTGTGTAACTGCAGCAAGTTCTGAGTACATTTTTCCAGATCTCACAGCAGCAAGTAACTAACAAAGTTGTAGTTACGTTCGAAATATGAATCTGGGTTCGTGCTGTGGATATGCAAAATGACTTATTCCTTTTACCCTTTGTTGTATGCAAATGGCTGGCAAATTTAATAAGGGCAGGGCCAAGCTGCGTGCGCATGTATTATATCACTCTCCTACTTGTAGTTGTAATCTCTCAACTCTCATGTTGCAGTTCCAATTTTTCTGGCAGAATTTCTAACCCATGAGTTACATGTGATTAACTCGAAAATGCAACAGAAAGTTGAGCAATTATATAGCAAAAGGTTGAGAAGAAGTAGAATACTGAAAGTTGAAACTTCTGCCCAAAACGGAGGAACCCTGAACTGAAAGCCTGAGCCCATCGGGGCTCAAAATCACTTGTACAGGTTGCTTTTGGTAGTGTATCCCCTTATTCCTTGCAGCAAACACAAGTTTTCGCTCTTTGAAGCTCACTTCTTTATAGGGCAAGCCTACAATGCAGTCAACTGTATGACATAGCTTCTTATTTTTCCCATAAAAACTTGGAAAAAAATCACAATAAAAGATTTAAAAACACAGTGTACAAGTATAATTACATGACCCATTTCATTCATGTGCATCAAAATTGGGCATTGACATCATGATCGACAAAAGAGGCTTCAAAATTTGACTTGATGGTGGAAATTCTGAGCCAATTCAACAAGTTTGGTAAAGATTAATTGGGCATCAATGCAAATGGGTATTCATTGAATTTATAATTATTATCTGTGGTAGTTGTTAGTGGCATGATAACATCTGATGCCTTGATGGAATAACGACTCTACTACGTATGCGTACGCTGTACAATATGAAATCCTTTAGAATAAGTAGGTATGCATTTTATGAAAACAGAATTATAACCCAGGCTGGCGCAGGGCGTTTCTACGCCTGATTGGAGAGCACGGAGTCTGATGTCCAAACAGACTGTGTCAATAACAAAACAATACGACTTCGATTAGAGCTTCGTGAGTGTTTCTGTTTTTCCGTCCTCTCGAGTTCCAAATTCAGACAATTGTTTGTTTTTAATTAATTCACAACTTCTTTGGCACTCTCTTTCTCAACGTCCCAAATTAATAAGTAATAAAATTAGCAAAAAATAGAATTAATCAACCAAACAACAGCAACAAAATCACTGTTTATCGGCCTTCTCTCCAAAACTACCAACGCCATAATTCCATCTTTCAGAGTGGCGGCAGTTGCTTCTGCTTGTGGTATGTCCGCACAGTAATTATTACTTTATTTTTTTTCTGGGTTGTTTTAATTTAACATCTGTGCAACAATACTTTTTTTTGAGGGGTTTTCGTCAAATTTTTCTTGCTTATAAAATTTGTTGAAGAATGTAGCGAACTTGTTTTTCTTGTTATTGTCGAATTTTGGGGGTTTTCTCAAATGGGTTTGCTTGATTTTGTCACTTTGTTCAGTTCGTCTTGAAATTGTTCGATTGTGACTTTGCAATATCTAGTAAAAGTGTTTTGTTATATGCAAAATATTTGAGCGAAAGAAAATTTTAGCGTCAAATTATGATACTCGAGCATCTTCTTTAGCTGGGTTTTTGTAGCAAGAGTCGGGTTTGTTGTCTTGTTAAAAACTGTATCTTGTATTGATGTAGACATGAATATTTGGCGTGTGCTTTTGTTGATTTAAGAATAGAAGTGAATCTCTTTGTTTAGGATTCTATGGAGCCTAATGGATCTTGCATTGAACTGATCATTATGTTGCACTTTTTGAGGAATAGTTGAACAAATGTTATGAAGTTCATTTTTGTGTTTGTAGTTCAAAAGAGATTTTTTGAAGAGTGGGACAGACTAATTTACCTTAGATGATAAAACAATATTAAGAGCAACACCTAATATGCAAAATCTGCTGCTTCTTCCTCAATTAGGTTAACTGGCTTTCCATTTATTTATTTTTGTGGTTTTATTTGCCTGGGTTATTGGTGTGCTTTTCATGAAGTAATATTTCTGTTGCATCAGCAGACATAAAAGAAAATTCCTTTAGGAGCATAGTTTATGACATTCTTGTTTGTTGAGTCATCTTGTGTGTAGCATCCGTATGAAATTCTCAGATTGACTAACCTTATTTTCATTGACAGTTGTAACTCTTTTTGATAAGAAAGGGCTCATTATCATCTGAATCCATCTTGCACGGTGTGGCTCCATTGATGGATTAGAACTGTTTAACTTGTCTTGTCATTTAAAGGATTCTTGATATTTATCATTCCATGGATTGCAATACATCAGGCCGCAGGCAAAGGGGCTCAACTTCAAGGTCTGCTGCCCCCAATATGACAAGACTAGGAAGAGATGGAAAGGTAAAGGTTTTTCCAGGAGAGGAATTTCCAAATGGTAGCCATACAGGCATTCCTTCAACAGACAGTTTGAGTAAAACCCATCATACAGCAGATGGGAGTATAAAGAATCAAAATTCTTGGACTTCTCCTAGGATAGAGAAGCAAGGAACAAATCCAGGGCAGGATCCCGAGCCATCGATTTCTTCTGAGAGCAATTTGAGGGACTGCACTGAAAATATTTCTTCGAGGGAAACTTGTAGCGTAAGAGTAGAAAATGCTCACCGTCGTCGGAAAAACAGAAAAAGTGGTCTGGGCTGCTTGCTGAATAGATTGCATGTTAAAAATGTGATGGAAAATTTTAAGTTTTCAGATTATGTACTGGTTAGAAGCTTTAGGGAATATGTAACATCCATCTCAAAAGCTGCAACTGAGTTGCTTGAGAGGCACAGGCCGTTGTTTGGTACTCTATCAACCTACATATATGATGCTTGTGATTATGTTTCATCAAAGATTCAGCCAGTTTATATGGTTGTTCTGAACTGTCTAACACAGTTTGCAAAAATAATACTCCTTCTATCAATGTTGTGGTTGGACTGTACTATTAGGGGCATTGATTCCTTTCTGCGAATGGGAACAACATCGTTTTTCTCTCTCATATGGTTCGGTGTTCTCTCTGTAATTGCTGTGGTTGGGATGTTGAAGTTTTTTATGGTCTTGGTAAGCCCGGTGATCCTCCTGCACAGATTCTTGCTTCTTTAGTTGACGAAGTTATTACGAATTGAGCTTAGTTTCTTTTTTCTGTTTTTTATAAATTTCTCATAATATGGTTAAGATAAAAAATATCGTTGATTTGGAGTCTTTTGGACATATGCATTTTCCCTTTTTATTTGATTATGACTTCCAAGCATCTTTTTTTTGGTCTTTCCAAATTTTGGAACCTTTTGATGTCCCGTGCACTTTTAATATCTTCAGTGTACTTTATGTGTAATTTTTGGGTCTAGCCTAGCATTGTAAATGGTATCATGACAAAGATAGAGGTATGGTAAATGATAAAGCCACATCATTTTATGTGTAATGGCATTATCAGTTATGCAATCCTGTGACAGAGACAGGAGTTGTCATAGCTTATGATGGTAATTTACTTTATTCCAGCTAGAATAAGAATTCCCTTAGTTTTCATATTGCCATTTCTTTTCTTTTTGAATAGAACTAAAAGGCTGTTGATTTACAAGCATTTTTATGTAGTTCAACCAATTTTGCAATTTCAGCTCGTAGCTGCTTTGGTGGCTCTTTTTGTTGGGTTGGCCCCTGCGATCATTGTAGTTGCCATTTCTGGAATTGCTTTCCTATGGTTTTATGGAAGTTTCTGGACAACATTGCTTGTTATCTTCCTTGGAGGTGACAATTTTACATTTTTTTCTGAGTGAGAATCATCTCATTCTTTCTATCTTTATTTGTCAGAAGTAATGCCCTCCAATATTTCAGGTTTGGCATTCAAGTTCACCAATGAGCGTCTTGCCCTATTTATTACTACTCTGTACTCTGTTTATTGTGCTTGGACTTACATTGGCTGGCTTGGTTTGCTGTTAGCACTGAATTTATCATTTATCTCAAGTGATGGTCTAATATTCTTCCTAAAGAATAACGTAAATAATCGCGGACAACAAGATGGAAGAGGCTTCTTCAATGGCGAGCCAGTGCACCCATCGTTCTCTGATAATGGCCCTGGGTTATCAGCAGATTGTAATGCTGGAGTGCCTTCAACCAGCGGGACTGACTTCGAGATGACTTCGGAAGATGAAGTTGTTAGGTTGTTGAACTGTACTGATCACTATTCAGCTTTGGGCTTGACACGGTTTGAGAACGTTGATGTTTCTATACTCAAGCGGGAGTATAGGAAAAAGGTTTGTCATCTTTGTTTGCTATCAGCATGATTGTCCTTAATATCTACAGTTGCTTATAGCTGCCGATTCTGTCATTCTCTTGAAAGTTTTGAGTCATAGTGTTTTACTGATCTATCAATGGGTCTTGGTTCATTTGCTACTATATACATGTCATTCTCTGCTAATGCAACTTTCCAAATTTCTTAGGCTATGCTGGTCCACCCTGATAAGAACATGGGTAATGAAAAGGCTGTAGAAGCATTTAAAAGACTTCAGAATGCATATGAGGTAAATCTTTTGGTTTCTTTTTGATTGTCATGAGAGGAAATTTTTGTAATTAGATTTTTTATCATATTATTATGTGAAATTTTATTACTGTAGGTTCTGCTTGATTCCTTTAAGCGAAAAGCTTATGATGATGAATTGAGGAGAGAAGATCTGCTAAACTTGTTCCGCAGTTTTCAAAGTTCTTCTCAGAAGGTTTGCATGTATATCTAGTCCTGTTGTTTTCCAAGTTTTCTCTTTGTAATTAACTTTGAACTTCCCTCAGCATTACCTTTTTTTTAACCATGCCATTTACTTGTGCAAGGAGTCCCAACTTATTTTTACTCGATAAGATATTCATAATTTGATTGCAAAATTAAAGAGCAGGTTGGGTCGATACTCAATCCTGATGATAAAAAAAATAGTGATGGCTAGACACAATAGAATTGCTTTTAGTTTTACTTTTGAATGAAATTAAGGGCATTTGTTCATGTGTCTGGCTGGAAATTGATTTGCCAATATTTTTCTGGATGCTATTATTTTTAAGTTTATGTTGAACTTAGCTAATGGCAGTGCTATGGTGTAGCTTTTTATATTTGTTTGGCATGTTTGATTGTGGCCAGACTTAATCAATGATTTCCTAAGGATTAAATTAGTTATAGTTGATTGAATCTTGCTTGTCATTATTAAGTGATCTCATTTTCTCTTTATTTTCCATTTGTTAATCACCGATATGGTTAAGAATCTTGTCATTTGGAAAGCAGCAGGGCAAATGTGTTTTATAGAGATTGTGCACTTATTGATTTTCTGATGCAATAAGCTCCTTTAAATTTTTTCACTTTTCTTGGCAATCAATGATATCTTGTTCAATATCTGTTCAGCCAATCCTTTATCTTAATTGCATTTTTAATGCGATTGATTTCTCAGAATGGCAGGCATGGGTTCTTTCCCTCCGGAAGTGCCTGCTCAGAGGCTGATGGTGAGGACCACATTGGAGAGTCAAGGCAAATAGCCTGCAAAAAGTGCAGCAGCTTTCATGTGTGGATAGAGGTGAAGAAATCAAAATCCCGAGCAAGATGGTGCCAGGTTTTCCTTTTTGCTTCTAGAGTTTTGCATGGTTCTTACTTCTTGGACATCAGGCTTTCCTTTTTGCTTCTGGGCACTAAACATATCAACATTTCATTCCTAGTGCTTGTGTTTTTATCCCCGGAATTTCCATTTTGAAGGAATGCAAAGATTATCATCAAGCAAAAGATGGAGATGGATGGGTTGAGCAATCTTCCCAACCCTTCTTTTTTGGATTATTGCAGAAAGTAAGCACCGATTATACACAAGGATACTTCTCTGTGCTGTCAGCATAACTAGCTCCTTCTCTCTCTCTGTAAAAACTAAAAATTTGTGCCATATTTTTATTGAATGTAACATTATTGATATGTGATGTTTCCTTGTCTCATGTTGTTCAGGTAGATGTGCCCTGTGCATATGTTTGTGTGGATAGCAGAATTTATAATGCTACTGAATGGTATATTTGTCAGGTAAAGTTGTTACCTTGTGGTATCCTGAATCAATGTTTATTTCAAGTTGCCCATCCTGAATTGTGAATATACTAAGAAATCAGCATGAAACTATGCAATGATTTTATCTGATTTTAACTACATCTGGAACACTATGGCTATTTTTTGGTGGTTGTCGAACTGCCAGAAGTTTCTATCAAATGCGTGCTTGCATACCTGCTCGTCTATGTCTAAGTAGAAACTCGGATGATTCAGCTAATGTGCATAATGCATTAACAATGTGATTTTCGCTGCAGGGAATGAGATGTCCAGCCAACAGTCACAAGCCCTCTTTTCATGTGAACACTAGCGTAATCCCCAAACACAATACCGGCAAGGGAACGAGCTCAGGACAAAGAGGTGGTAGGATGCCAACACCTAACTTGGAAGAAATAATGACCGAGGAAGAATTTCTCCAGTGGTTACAGAATGCAGTGCAGTCTGGGATGTTTGATAATTTTGGCAGTAGCACATCAGCTGAAAGCCCAGCTGCCAAGGCTGGAACCGGTTCCAAGAGCAGCGGCACCGGTAATAGCAGCAGCGGCAACAAGAGAAAGAAAAAGGGAAAGAAGCAATGGTGATTTCTTCTCCATCTTCACCGTAGACTTGCGAGCATTTGTGAGCATAAAAGAACAGGGCTCTTTTCAAAATTGAAGGCCTGAGGAAAGTTTCTCTTAGAATGGCAGCATGATTAGAAGGCGTTTTAGCCTACATTATAAAAAGGCTTGTGTATCTTTCATTTCTCTTTCATCACCTTCTCTTACCCCGCGGTTTTGTCTTGGCCTGAAATCAGTTTGGAGCATTACATAATTTGTCATGAAAAGGCGACAGATGTTATATTGGCTTAAATTTTCTACGCCTATAGCTTTAACATGATCAGAAATTTGCTTGAAGAGTAAAATTATGCAAATGTAGGAGGCTGAGCTAATTTTTTTTCCTCTGTATAAATGTTAAAGATGTGATTGGGATTTATACCTTGGAACTTTTCTATGATCGGGAATTCGATCATTCCATTCATTACGTCATAGAAGTTCATATTCATTGGGGGAAGTACATGCAATTCCCCCCAGTTCCTTCACAGAAAAGCATCTTTGAACAATATCGGCAAACTTATATAACAAGATCCCCCAATCCATCCAACTTTGCCCATTCCATTTGGCACAAGTCCAGCTTATATATCTTGAAGTTTACAGTTGCAGCCTCATCAATGTTATCCAAGATCGACAGACAAGCAAAATTTCACCCAATATAACTCCAAATCTCTCAGCACGTTTCTATGCCACCTTGGTCTACCAAGTTTCATTTCAATCAGCAGCAGTAGTAGAAATTCTTAACTTAATTGCTGTGGAAGCGGAGTTGATATCAACAACCTGGAGGATATAATCGTTGGTCAAAAGGTAGAAGCAATCACTGAAAAAAATCACAGCCAAAAGTTCTTGTTCGTACCAATCTTGAACTCCTTTAATCCACAACGCAAACTTAAGAGTATGACATATTTAACCACATATAAATACAGGTTTTCCTGTGAGGATTCCTGGACAATGCTGACTTATGACAGTAACTACCTGCGAAAGGAAGAAGAACCTCGGCTCCTCGGAAAGGACTCTGCAGAATTTACAGATTCTACTCAGCGCGGTATAAACAAATTATTTAAAAACCGACATGAATCCCAACTCGCCCTTCATCTCAATGAGCTTTTAGCTATAAACGACATTAAAAGCAGAGACAGTCGGGAAAGTTACATTGGCAGTTCAAGTGAGCTTATTCTCGTGCAACAACTATTTTTCTAGATGGTAAGACGACGTGTCGTACTATTTCAGTGGTGAGTTGATTTCTACTACTAATTGTCCATAATAACACGACTTGTGGTACTTATTCTCTAGGTAAAACGATTTAGCGTTTGGTACTTGCTCCAGTTTCCAACAAAACACCCTCGAACTTGCCAATAAATTACAAAAAGAACCCTCTCTTCGTCTTCTAACTAAAGATATCGTTTTACGGCATTTCCGTCTCGCATTTGTCAAAAAATGGAGTCACTTCTCCACACCACCTCTGCAACTTTTCTAGCGTCTCAATTCCCGAAACTGACAACTAATAATCGAAACTCGTTCTTGAATTTTGCAAGAAAGTCAGTAATAGTTGGCGCGAAGAAGAAGAACAACAAGAATAACAAGAAGGAAGACAATCACAGCTTCTTTCCAAAAGCTGAAGAAGAGGCTCTGTTTTTCCCAGAAGCCGTGCTCCTTAAAGATGTATTCTTCTTCTTTTCTTCGTCAAAGTTACTTACTTTTGCGGGGTTTCAATTTTTTTAAACTCTGTGGTTTTGTTTATAAAGTTTTGAACTTTATTAGTTATCAATTCTTGTTTGTAAAATGAGTTCGGGGGCTGCTATGCTGTTGTGAGGAATTTGATGAATTTTTTGTGTGTAATTGAGTTTTTGGTTTATTTTGAGATGTGGATTGGCTATTATTTGGATTGCAGAAGAAAGTTCAGGAAGATGGCAGAGCTCTTCCTGAGTTTGCTGACGACGAAGAAGGTTAGTGATTATGGTTTAAACTTTTCTTTGTGGAAGAGGAATATATTAAATTTGTGCAAATATTTTTTTACTTATTATAATATTTTGACAATTTGCAGAAAAACTCTATGAATTTCTTAACCTTCAGTTGGAAAGTGAATTGAATGTGGAACAACGTAAGTTACTTTCTCGCTGTTAGATTTTTTTTCCCTGGTTTTGTACCATTGCTGTGTTCCTTATAAGGAGACAACATAATTTACAATCAATCGAACATTGAAGAATAAGTGTGTAATTTTCTATTTAATAGTCTTGAAAGTTTGTGAAAGTCTGGTTCCTTGACTTGAGAGAACTGTTTATGGTAGAATCCGGAATGTTATGACTGTTTCTCAGCTGCAAACCTTTCTAATAAGCTGGTGCAATTTCATTTGTATAACTTCAATTGGTTAAAAGACGTTTATTTATCATTTTTTTAAGAACACATGAAGGGAAATGCGGTGGGAAAAATGGTGATTAACTAGCTGCCTTTTGTTATTGAGCGTATCATGTTTTTTTATATATCTTCCGATTAATCTTTGTTCATGTTTGTGCAGGGCGCCACTATGAGGTTGTTTATTTGATTCATGAGAAGCATGAAGAAGAGGTTGGGAGTGTCAATGAGAAAGTTCAAGGTGATTTTTGCCCTCCTTTTGCTTTCTGTCTTGTTCTGTCTACATTTTAGCCGAAAGCAAATTTTATAAAAAATTTTAAGTGAAAATTGGATAGATTAAGGTTTTGTATTATGCACTTAGTGCATCTGCCTGCTTACTTTTTTGGGTCTAAATGAAATGTGACCTGGATGGTAATATTTTGAGACTTGATGCACAGTAAGTAGCACGGATCTGCTTATTTCCTCTTACATCCTTCTCATTCTCTGTTGAAATTTCCATGGTTGTTGACTTCTACTTTTCTTTGTTGACCTTACAATGTATTTCATGATGCTACAACCAGCTTGGATGTGCTGAAGAAATTGACTATTCTCGTTATATGTTTTTTCACATGCCATTTCAGGGATGAGCCAGGAAATTATACTTTAATCGTGCATTTGGTCAACTCTATCGGGGAAATAAGATAATTGGTTCTCAAATAGTTTTTATGTCCATCTCTTTTACTCCAAAAGTCGCAAGTTTTGTCAAAATCTAAATTTAAACGACCAGCAAATTCATAACATTGTTTAAAATGAGGATTATTGGATCTTTTGTACTTGTGATGTTCAACCAAAAATAATTCTTTTGAAATTTGATTATATTTCTGCCGTAAGTTCCTCATAACCATGAAATACTTCTTGCAGATTTTTTGAGGGAGAAGAAAGGCAGGATATGGAGACAGAACGATTGGGGTCTGCGTAGACTAGCATACAAGATAAAGAAAGCGAAGAATGCCCACTATATGTTGATGAACTTCGAGTTGGAAGCCAAATGGATAAACGATTTTAAGAGCATGTTAGACAAAGACGAGAGAGTCATTCGGCATCTTGTAATCAAGAGAGATAAGGCAATAATGGAGGATTGCCCTCCTCCTCCTGAGTTCCACACTATTCGTGCTGAAATTTATGGTTACAACGATGATGACAAAGATTTAGACTACAATGATGAAGAATTTGATGATGGCTGGGAAGATGAGGTCGAGGAGATGGATGGCGATGATGATGAAGATGTTGAAGATGGTGTCACCATCGTCAATGTAGACCATGATGAGGAAGAAAAGAGGAATGGTAAATCATCTAGTGTTAATACCACACGAAGAAGAAATCCTAGAGCTGAGAAAGTAGCTAGGTAGTAGACATTTTCTTATGTTTTTTTTTCCAAATTGAAATCTTATAAATTGAGCAAGATCAGAAACTGAAGTATTTGTCTTAATGCCAAGACAGAACAGAAACTTGGGACATTATTAAATTTCATGCACTCTTGTCCAGATAATTTTATTACACATTAATCGTTGGTTGATACTGTTAGATTATTACACTTCCGGGAATCACGATACAAGATAATCATAGATAATGCTACATCAGTTGAGTCTGCATTCATTTGAATTTCTCTCCTGGGTAAATTCATTATTATAATAATTTTATTATTATTTTGATCACATAAAGGTGGTGTAATCCATTCCTAATAGGAAGGTTACTGCAATTTTACCGGTTATCATTTCAGAGCTTTCCAGTTCAAGTAGAAACAAATCTATATTTTAGACTTTTTCAAAAAATTTTGCAGGATCAAAAAGACAGATCACCATGCAAAGCCATTTCATTTATAGACAAAACTGACGTGCTATTTTTCCTCTTTGATTCAGTCACCCCCGAGATCGTATCAAACTGCAAGTGGCATTTTCATGTTTGACCAAAGATTCCTCATCTACTCGCATGGCATTTCCCTGTTTTACAAAGTAATTCTCATCTCTCATGTGGCACTTTCACTTTCCTTGTCTGACTTCACACTTTTGAATAACCAGCACAAAATCTTAGATAAACACTACCTCCGTAAAAACACAATGCAGTATCAAACAAAAGCTAAGAGAGAAAAGAAACCATGGCAGCAATTTTCCCTTCTGTTATTGCATCACTGATCTTGCTTCTTCCTGTCCCATATTCTTCTGACCTTATCATTGATAGTTGCGCATCAGTTCCACCATCCGATGTTGATCTTTTGGAGTTTCCATTGAATTTAGAGTATTTGGAAGCTGTGTTTTTCTTATTTGGTTCATTGGGTTATGGTTTGGACGAAGTTGCACCAAACTTAACCATGGGAGGTCCACCTCTAATTGGTGCAAAAAAAGCTGATCTTGATCCTTTCATCAATGATGTAGTCTTGCAATTTGCGTGGAAAGAAGTGGGACATTCGAAGTAATTCTTCTACAATTTTATGCCTTCTTCATTTCTGTCTAAATTTCTTGTGCTTTAAGAAACTTGCATCTTCTTGATGTTTCAGGGCTATAAAGAAAACAGTGAAAGGATTTCCAAGGCCATTGTTGGATTTAAGTGCAGGATCATTTGCAAAAGTGATTGATAAAGCATTTGGGAAGGCATTGAATCCTCCTTTTGATCCGTATGCAAACAGCCTTAACTGTCTGATTGCATCATATTTGATTCCATATGTTGGACTAACTGGTTATGTTGGAGCTAATCCAAAACTCCAAGGTGCTATTTCAAAAAGGTTATGTCTTAAATTCAGAAAACAAAAGAAAACAACACAAATTTACCTTAAAAATTCTGTGTTTTTCATGCTTGTTTTCATCAGCTTGTTGCTGGTCTCTTGGGCGTGGAATCAGGGCAAGAGGCAGTAATCCGAGCATTGCTTTATGAAAGAGCAATGGAGAAAGTGCATCCATATGGGGTAACAGTTGCTGAATTCACAAACCAGATTCACATTTAAGGAATGTTCTCGGACATTCAGGATTAAAGGATGAGGGTCTTATTGTTCCAAGGATTCAGGGAGCCGGAGGAAAAATCAGAGTCAACATTCTTGCTGGAGATAAATATTCAGTTGCATTTGCCAGAACTCCTGAGGAAATTCTCAGCATTGTTTACGTGACTGGAAGTGCACATGTTCCTGGGGGATTTTACCCAAAGGAGGTGGTGGAAGAATTGCTAGATCTCACTGTTTAATTTTTATGCCTGGAATTTGTGTCTGCTTCTGGGTTTTAAGTTTGTTTGGACAGAATTCCCTTGCCCGCATGAATAGTAATAAGTGGGGAGGCCTCTATATTTCTAATAAGTTTGTTTCCAGTCCTCCCACTTTATGATCATGTAAGGTTGTTTCTTGTGCCAAGCAAGTAAAAAAGGGGCAATTTCATGCAAATAAAATGAAAGCGTGCAAAAATTATTTTCTGTATTCATTAAATACTATGTTGTTGTGTTTTTGGAAATTAAATATTAAAAATCACCATACTTTCAAACAGGTTTCTAAATTCAGGTAGATTTCATGCCAAGTTTCTTTTAGCTACATGGTCACGGGTGTCCTTTGTGGCAAGAAACTTTTAAACACTGCAGAGCATTCCAGGAAAACAAAAGTTCGTATGGAATGTAAATAAGGTACGTACAGACGGAACAAACACAAGATCAAACGTTTCGTATATGATAAACCTTGAAGAAGTCTACATTAATCAGAAATTCATAGAGACAACTATTGAACAATGATGACAAAATCCCTTATTGAAAACATTGTCTTGGTTTTGAGGCAGCTTTGTTAAATTAATACTCACTGGTAAAATTTCATCAGAAGAATAAATATTTCCAACATCTGATGAATTTTTTTGAGAGAAACTCTGAAACAACTGAATCTGCGCACGCTGTTTATATCATAGAACTTGGGATAAATCTGCAAGCAAGAAACTGGCGCAAGTTGATTCTGAATCTTACAAGGTTTCCAAATATTAGAATTTCTCCAATTTGGTGCAGCCAATAGACAAGGCATATCATGGAACAAGTAACCACAGATCAGGCAGAGGATTGATTATCTGGCATATAACTGATCCACATAGAGAATTGGTGTTTGGATATGAAAGTTATGTACAATACCCTGATGCCCTGCTGCTTCATACTGTTTCTATTCAATCAGGAAAATAAAGTAAGAAATTATGGGACTGTAGAGAATTGGTGTTTGAATATTTTAAGAGAAAAAATTTCCACCCTAAGTACTTACTTCCCATGAACCTGACAATTGAAACTGCATGCAGTTGCCCAGCAGAAAGATCTCACAGAAGCTCTACTGTTCAGGGTATAAAAAGGGCTTGTGAATTTACTGATAGCTGGGAAATATATTTGGCTTCTGTAGAAACACTCAAATTCAAGTGTCCTACTTGTTAGACACAATATCATCCAGAATATAAACTGGCCCCAAATGACCTAAGTTGCTAAATAAACTCCGTACTAGCAAATTCCATGTGGCGAAGTTGGGGCAGATTCCTTCGTTTAACATATTCTGAAGATAAACGAACGCTTCTTCTATGCCAATCGAATTACAGATACCCCATAAGAGACTAGTATGTGAAATTATATCTGGCTTCCACTCTCCTCTTACTCTAATTCCATCCAATAGTTGAATGGCATTATTAACTTTACCCCATCTAGAGTAGGCATGAATTACTATGTTGAATGTGATATCATCTGGCTTCATACCCCCCACAAGCATTTTCCCCAGAAACTGGAAGGCTTTTTCCAACATACCAACACAACAAAGCCCGTGCAAAATGGTATTATAAGACACTATATTCAGCTCAATCCTGCTTTGTTTCATCTCTGCAACAAGTTCAAAAGCTTCTTTTACTCTGTTAACTTTGAGGAGACCGTCCAGTAGCTCATTATAAGTAGTAACATTAGGCAAGCACCCAGATTGCTTCATTTGGTCAAGCACTTTCATCGCCCAATCTATCCTTCCGTAGCCACATAAACCTTTGATAAATGTATTGAATGTAACTGTATTAGGAGAACAATTTTCAAGAGCCATATATTTAAGAAGAGAATGAGCTTGGCAAAGCATATTATTCTGACAAAGGATGCTGATCATACAGGTATACACCACAACATTAGGACTACAACTGTTACTTATCATCATGTTCCATGTCTCAGATGCACCAAACAAATTACCAGCTTTTGCAAATCCATCAATTAGAGCACTATATGTGTTCACATTCGGGATACAGCCATCTTCCTTCATTTGATAGGATAAAAATACAGCATCATCCATATTCCCATTTGAGCTGAGACCATGAATTAGAGTATTATAAGCGACAACATTGGGCGTGAATCCCTCTCTAATCATCCTGTTCCACAAATCACGGGCCTCATACATTCTTCCTCCTGCTAAATAGCCCTTCAGCAAGGCAGTAAAGCTATGGATATTAGGATCACATCCTCTCATGAACATCTGGCCCAAAATCCCAAGCGACAACTCAACATTCCCAACATCTGACAAAGAACTGATAATCGTTGAGTATGAGATAACATTAGGGTTAACTCCCCTATGTACCATTTCACCTAACAACTGAAACGCCTCCTCAATTTTGCATTCTTTACACAACCCATTAATTAAAGCATTATAAACAGTCACAACCGGTTCAAATCTCATTGCAAGCTCCCTCGCTTCCTCCACCTTTCCAAGCTTACACATAGAAGATACAATAGTTGTATAACTAACTGCATCAGGAGAACACTCTTTGTTCGCCATTTCCACGAGCAATTTACAAGCACCATCAACCCTATTATTCTTACACAATGCCTTCAAAAGGATATTATAAGTAAACACATTTGGCTCCATCCTATCTCTCTTCATGTTACTATATATAGGATTAATCATCCCAAACTTATTTTCACTAAGCAATGCATCCAAAATATGATTGTAAATCTTAACCGTCGGCTTACACCCAAACTCCCTTATCCTGTAAAACATCTTCAACGCTTGCTCAGCTAATCCCACTCGCCGATAAGAATTTATAACACTAATAAAAATATCCTCAGAGCAGCTAATTCCTTCTAGTTTCATTTCTTGCAAAAGATACTGAATACCATCTATTTGACATTTTTTACCAAGTTTCTCAATCAAAACGTGGTATGTTGCCGCAGTGTGTTTAAATTCGTTCGAATAGGCTATTGACTTGAAGTAGTTTAGAGCTAAAGCTATGTCGGGTTCTCGCCTTAATATCATGATAACTTGAGATTCCTCAACATGGGTTTGTTGTTTTTGGTCATTATCATTGGAATTCAGACTTGGGTTCGTGTTTAGTACGAAAGGGATTGAGGGTTTCTGAACTTTCAACAGTAAAGAACATCCTTTTTTCAAGTACATTATTTATTTATTCACACAAATTCAAAACCCTAAATTCAAGAATTCCCGAATTACAACCTGGAAACAAACCAAACCAGGAAAAAAACACGTACCTTGCGAATCAGTTTTGAAAACAGTGGTGGTAAACTCGGGAGAACCAAAAGATTGAAGGCGAAAGAGTGGGAGAAGGGTGTAATTGTCTTTTCGGGAAACAGGAACGGCGTCGTATAATTACAAAATAAACGACGACGTTTAATCTGCAGAAATTCAAGCTCGAAGCAACGGCGTCGTTTAATTTTTAAAAGCCATAGTGTTAGTTAAGAGTTTATGATGAAAGTACATATGAACAAGCACGAAGACTCTTATTCTCTGTAGCGACGCGAAGAAAGCATGTCGTGTTCTCCGATTGTATGTGTGAATTTTGTCTTTCTTATTATAATTTGTGGCCTTGCTTCTGTTTTTATTTTATTTTGTTTCTGTTTTTCGCCGAATTAAAATGTTATGCATTGTAATTCTCAGATCTGTTTAGTAATTTATGCTTTCATTAACAATGAAGGATTAAAATTGAAGTTATAGGTTCTTGAACTTTAACAAATTAGGGTTTAGGTCTCGAATTATGTTTTCAAGTCCAGGAATGAGTTGGTTTTGATATGATGTTTTGACTGATATGAACACAGCTTCTACGGTAATTGACATTATTATTGTTTTTCTTTTTCTTAAATTCTTGAGATGAAGATGATAACGAATTTTTTGATTCATTCAAGATTTTTTAGAATCTTTTTTTCTGGTTATTGCTGTTTATGAAAAGAAATACTCACTTTGAGTTCATCAGGATTAATGCATTTGAAATTAGGTTTCTATCATCACAAAATCAATGTTATAATGGTTTGGTTTCGATTGTTTTGCTCTTTCGATGAGATATAAGCTTCCTTTCTTATGGTTGAGTTTTTAATTATGTGCCTTTACAACATAGTAATTCTATAGACTGCTATTAATTGAATTTCCTTGTGGTTGTTATTACTTAAACCGGTATCTGGATTCTGTTAGTGGTTTATATATATGGTCTTATGTGTAATAGTTTGTTAACTCTTCCTTTCTTTTCATTTCACTTTTTAATCATAAGGAAGGCAGAAGATATGGCTGGACATAATGATTCAGGTTCATTTGGAAAGAAATCGTGTGAGATCTCTAATGATTTGCAAACCTTCAATGCTGAGAATTTGCAGAGTAACATGAAAGTTATATATTACAGGTTTGTTTTTATCTTTTAGATATGAGGAATGTAAGTAGATAGTAGCCAACAGGATTATCTTGTTCTAAGACTTAAGTCAAAATAGTGTTTAACACCTCAGGCTTGCTTTGCATTTGGTGTTTGTGCTAGACATTGGGACTTTGTACTGGATCCAGTGTTCAGCTTGTGAGAGGGGATGGGGAAATTAGAAGGCTTTAAAGTCAGCTTCAATTCACTTTAGAATTGTCTTTCTTAATGTTGGAGCGATGTCATTGTTGAAGGACCATTCAGTGTTACTTCCATCTGGTTAAAGATTTATTGGGCATATTATGCAGCCTAGGGTGAGATAAATTCCTGAAAATTTTCAAGCTTTATGCTTATTTTGCAGTATATCTTAAATAAACCAGTACCCTCGTGAAAAAATGTAGAATAAGAGCACATGCGAGGGTCATTTTGAATAAAAGGGTTGTATAACAGGTTATTTTTTCTCATTTTTCTTCATAGAAGAGGAATTTTTCTTCGTTGAGATCTGAACAGAATTTTTGTGTGAGAAGATCTCGATAATTGAGAGTTAAAGATCAATGTACATGTTATCAACCAGGCATGATGGCTATTACATTACATATTTTCAGAGCAAGTAAAATCAAAGCAACCGTTCCAACCTGTTAAACCACCAAAATTTCCTTAAGATGTGAGTAATTTTTAAGTTTTGTTTTAACTGAAATCTAAGCTTTATTTTATTGCAGCCGCACATTTTTGTCCATCATCGGTGGGGTCATTGCTGGAATCTTGGGATTTACTGGCTTATCTGGGTTCATCATATATTTCCTTATCATGGCAATTACTTCAGTAGGACTCATGGCCAAGGCAAAGTTTTCAGTTCATTCCTACTTTGACAGCTGGAGCCGGATTTTACTTGGTGGCCTTATGGTACAGTTCGCTACCTTCTATCATTTCTTTCCCTGCTTATTTCACTTTTAGAAGTTACTTTTTTTTTATCTTGATTCTGCCTCTTTGAATATTTTAGCCAACTAATTTCCTCTTTTCAATCTCTTTGCAGTCATTCGTACTGTTCCGGACGTATCCTTCAAAATATTAAGATACTCTACAAAAACTATGTCAAGATTAGGACTGGAGTTGACCACCCTATAAATCAAATTGGCAGGCTACCTGGTTTTCTTCGGATGAAATGTCCAATCCATGAACTTTTTAATATTTCCCATATTTACTGCTTGAATTTATTTCTATGATCATGATCCATTTCAGTGGTTACCAAAGGGTTTATGCACTACTTTGTGAGCACCATTTGACTTGTGGCATTATATTCGGAAACCCTTTTAGTCTTGCCACATTATGATTTTAATGGCATAACAAAAGGTGTTTTGGAGCAGTCATATCTTCTGAATTTGATCATATTAACTTGATTTGTGTACTCTTGTTATTGGTTGTTGTTCATCTGCTACTTTCTTTAACATAAAAATACAGATTTGCTTATGATATTTGTGCACATATTCTGAAGACCTGTACACCATATTTTGAAGGAAGGGAAGTTGAGCTGCTGCTGCTGCTGCGTCCCATTCACATAGTCTTGGAGCATCAAAAATAGCTTAGCCATTTCCATAATCGTTATGGAAGTAATCGTCTTTTGTATTTCTTTCAATTTTTGGCAAGAGACATTTTGGCTGGAATGTTGTTTTTCTCGTACATTTATTTTTAGTTATCTTTTGAATATTCCCACAAATGTGAAGAACGAATTTTGATTATTAGTTATCAGTTTTGAAAATTTCAGCACTAGAAAAGTTGCTGAAGCCGAAGTGGCGGGTAAAAGGTGTCACCATTTTTTCGCACAAGTTAATTGGAAACACTGCAAAACGCTATCTTAAGTCCGGAAAGAACAGGGAGGTTTTTCTTGTATTTTACAAGGCAAGCCCGAGGATGTTTTGCTGGAAGCGGGGAGCATGCAGAGTCTTCATTAGATAATCAGTACGACAAGTCGTTTTACTATGGAGACTGGGTATGACAAATAGTCAAAACTCAAAAAGAGAAAAAGACTGTAGACGCACTCGTATAAAACACCTGTGCAATATCAGAAATCAATATTGATTATATTGAATAACAACATGAAAACGAAAAATGAACGCCAATTAGCTTAAAACTAAATAAGTCAAATGAACACCAATTAGTTGAAAAATAAAATAATAGAACGAACAGTAATAGGTGGTTTCTCCCTCCTTTGTTGGTATTATTGTTCTGCTTCTTGTTGATTGTAACACCCAGGTAGATTATTTACTGCAACATGCATACCATGTTATTTTATTGTACTAGTGGGAAGCACCTATGAGATGTAATGGTGAATGCTATATCACATTTGACTACAGCAGTGGCATAGTTTAATGTAATGGAGACAAGAAAAAAGAAAAACAAAAAATTAACAGCACCTCCATTGGAGGTAATATTGAGCTTTTCCCATACAATAGATGTTCAAAATTTCAACACAATAAGCACGTGACATGATTAAAATAGTGATATACCAATGAATCCTATTTTTCCATTTGATCTCTCGAGTATACCTGAAAACTCTTCCACTGGAATAATAGTCTGTGTATCAGCCAGGGAAACTGATGCAGAAGCTTTGGCCTTGTATTTCGACACTGTATTCTCACACCTGCAAATTTTAACGGAGTCAATAAACAATATCTATAATTGCGGAATGTTGAACAGAAGTCTTTGTGCTGAATCTATCAGTGCCCAGTAACTCTCAGTTCCAATGGAAATCATCCCATGACACATAAGATTTCTTTTTCCAGATAGGATTTGTGAACATTCCCATTAGTAATACAATTTAAATTCTTAAAAAACCAAAATCATAAATTGTTTTAACAATCAGACTTATAAAGGAAGCACATGCCTCAGAATCAGGTACCGATGCTCAACTATTGTGTTTCGTGTATTAGGCACAGAACCACCTTTTTTTAGTAGATAACAGAGAAATCAAATTTATATTAGGATTTCAAATTGACTCACACTACATACCCATCCAAAAGCTTCCAAAAACAGAATTTTTAAATGAATTTCAAGTAATAAATCTTACCAATATTTGAGGGATTCTCAAGGAGACAAAAGACACAAAGTATAAAACACTAAAGATTGTTGCTCCTGCAACCAAGTTGTAAAGGAGGCGCTTGTCATCTTTGCCAGGGACAAATGCCATTTTCAATGTATTTGTCAGTTCAAATAATCTGTAAGAAACCTACAAGAAATTTAAAAAAAATCGGTGCATGAGTGATGCCAGATACTCTCACTCTTTTAAACCAAAACCATTTTTCACTTACAGCAACATATATGGCAGTAGTGAGCATAAAATTCAACAATGGATAATCAGGGATCAGCGAAAGCAACAATTTAGGTTGTGCATCAGGAACTGCTGATCTGCAGTGCAGGTTCATTGGAAGCCATAATCAAGAAAATGTTATTTTGGAATCAAATATCCGCAAGTACAAAATTGTTGCACCAACTAACCATTTGCAAATAGAGGAAGCACCAGCCAATCCAGAATCATTGATAAAAGCATACCTTAACCAGATATGGAACTGTGAGACATAGGTTTCCAATGTTATCTTTCCAAGCCACCTGGTAAATAGATGATAATAGATCAGAAACAAAAAGTCATTAAAAGATAACATACCAGTAAATAGAGGACAAATCAGCATGAATAAATCTAGACTGTTACCTACAGTGCAACAAATATGCCACTTCTTTATGAGCAGAAAAACAGTAAAGGACAAAGAAAATATAACTGAAAGACCACTTACGCAAAGAGTGTCAAACTGTAGCTGCGGAAATGTTGGGTGATGTTTCTCAGACAGAGGTAGACACTGATCAAAACAACGAATGAGAGGTCAAGAAAATCATAAGTTTATTTTGAAAATGTGGATGATTCTAACAGATTTAAGGAAAGAGACACATACGTTATTGGAATCCACGAGGTATAAGGATGGTATTTGTTGTAAGTAATTTTATCTAATTTGTATATGTACTCAAACCAGAAAAATCCAACCTAGAAATTCCATGAGAACTATTTGCATCAGATCCATGGAAATCAAGAAATGAGATTTAGCTTGGAAAAAAAGAAAAAATACCATTATGGCTAGCAGTCCAATAGCTGTTTTAATTGACATTCGGCGCTTCACTTCTGTTTCCTCTAGTTTCTCCATCCACCTTTCAACCTATGATAACAATTAACTATCATGTACCTCTTGACACAGAGAAACCCAATCCATAGATACCTTTCGACATGAGCCTCAGCAACTCAAGAACATTTTTTTTAAGTAGCACATGAATTCACCAGAAACTTACAGTTGGATGGTAGTAGGCATATATCATACCCACAATCCATATGTAACGATCAAGACCTGAGCGGAAATGCCACTCATGCAAGACAGGCAATGTTGGCTTTGCAGGATCAGTATAACCTGCAACACATTGAGATATTTAGGTCAATGTGACATCCAATTTTTTTACAAAAGAAAATAAAGCTCTTTGAAGTTACTAACCAACAAGGAATGTAAATGGACTCCAAATCAATTCAAAAACTCCAGGAACTTCCCATATTATAATAACCACCAAGAAGCAGGCGACTATTTTGACAGCCATGACAGATCCAATCTCGTTATACTTGTTTAGAATACCAAGTGCTCCATAAACCATGAGTGTGAACAGGGTGTGCATGGGACAGATGTAGTATAACATGTAACTGTTGTTAAGGACCATACAGCAGAATAACACCAAGAAATTAAGCCGCCACATCATCTGCACAAATAACGATCCCAGTTGGAATCAGTTTAACAATGGGCAGAACTCGTATACGCGATCTTAGATGTTTAGGGAGCTAGATACCTGTGTAAACCTAGCAAGACTGAAATCTTTGCGGATGTAATAATATGAAAAGTTACCAAATCCAGTCATCCACACATATGAAGCAATAAAAACTCGGATCGCATTATAAAATTCTGTTGCAGCAAAGTAATGGTACATCAAAAATAATACCTGTAGGATGAGGAGAAAGAATAAGACCACCAATTATGGTATTTTGACAAACATGGGAGAAGCCTCCAGCATATGTTGAAAGAATTTCATAAGATACAACTCATACCGGGGTTTTTACATTAGAAGTTACAAAATCATACATAACAAAAACCTGCTCAAGCTATAAAGATACAAAGAGTGATTCAGATAATGTGTTCCAGTAAACAATGTACATTGGACATAGCGCCCAACTAAAATAGCCAAGCATATGGATGAAGTATGCTAGCCATGGAAGCAAATGGGACGTGATCAGATCTTTTATCCCATATATATAGACAAGAATATCATGACAAAGAACATGGAAAATTAAACAAACATATATAAAGTGACAAACCTGCATCCAGCCTTTCCACTCCTCAGTTTGATGCCTATTCAAATAAAGTACGGATTTCCCCGAAAATGGTGACTTATCATGATGTATCTTGAATGAAGTTATTGCAGAAACAATGATAAGAAGGAAATAGAGAAATAAGAAAAGATCCCGATTGTAACTCTGCAGATGTGGAAGATTGTTAAGAAGTCAGCCCAATTGGCAACCCATAAAAATTGTAAATAAATAAACTAATACAAAATGTTGGATGGCATATAATTATCTTCCATATACTGTGTTCCCTTCCAATGCTACTTTTTGAATTAGGAATGCAGATGATAGAAATGATTAAATTTCACAGAGTAATCGGACACATCTTTCCTTGTTGGAACATGTTAAATAATTATGAAGCAAGCAAAGCATTCCACGGATACACATGCAAACACATTTCAACAGAACAACTATGGTGAAATCAATAGACCATTGGAAGTATAATATTGTGTATGCTTGTTGACTGTTTGAAACTTAAATTAACCATTATTTACAACTCAATATTCCTCAACTGAGTCAAAGTTCTGATTAACCACCAAATAAATTCACCTTTGTTGAAGAACCAAAGATATCTGTTCGGTCACATGTGTAAAAGTATGCCAGAAGCACACCAAATTCAGATCTGTTAAAAATAAAGGAAATGGAGAAGCAAGTTACATTCTAATTTGCTGATACAAACCCTGAAAGTAAAATATTTACAAATTCAGATAAATGATATGATTCACTTACATAGCTCTAAGGGTCAATCGATTTTCAATCAAGAATGAGTCATCCAACATAAGGAATCTACACAAAACAAGTAAATTCAAGCAAATACAAAATCAATAATCAGTCACTAATGAGGAAGGAAGAAAGAAAATGCCAAGGGAACAATCAATGGCTTTTCTTGGAAAAACCTGAAAATAGGAGAAAATGTGGACGAGCTCCGAGCTTTAGGAGAAGCTGATTGAAGACCTCCACCTTCTAATAAAACAGCACGGTCATCTTCTTTCACCATCTCATCTCCTGCTCCCAATTCAACCAAATTGATACCAGAGTGCCTACTAACAGAACTATCAACATCAGTCAATGCTCGTGTGTCAAAAGCAAACTAAATTCCGTTTAACTTCATGATCTATGCCATGCCATTTCACTTCCACATTATGACTTAGATACATACAATTAACCAAAAATGGAATTTGGTCAAAGCTATAAAAAAAATCAATTAATTAATCAATTGAAAAAAAAATGCTCTACTACTATCAGGTCTTAATAGAATCAAACACCGAGTTTAAATACTGATGAATTTTTCTACTATTGAACAAACTACCTATCAACTTCTATGAGCATGTATACAGTCAAAAAACGACGTGAACATGCATACATACATAAACAGTTCTGTCCGTACATACGCAGAATTAAACAGGATTGCATAACTTACACTTTGCTGGGCATTGAAGTTTTCTTGTACTCCAAATACTCGGAACAAAGCCATGCGATAACTGTAGGGACTAATCCAAGGAAAAACGACACCTGCAATTCGTTAAACGTTAAACGTAACCATGTTTGAACGAGCATAAGATCTGCAAGCTAAAAGAAGCTCAAAAACGACGACGCATTGTACCTGACCGGGGGTGATAGGACTAGAGATCGTCATTTTCGGCAAACTTAAACAAACAATAACTCAACGCGCATTTCACTTATACTTCAAAACTCGATCGACGAAAAGAACACCAGATCTGATCCAAATCTGGTAACTAGCAACATACGGCCAAGAGTTTGTGAGGATTTTATTAAAACGGAAACTGAAGAAAGAGGAAAACTGTAAATACAGAGCGGTTACTTGGCAGATCGGCCCTTCTTTCTATTTATGGTTACTAAAAACGTATACCAAATTTTATTTACATTAATTAATTAATATTCTAGTGGGCCGCAATTGTTTTCAACCGTCAGATTTCCGGAGTCGGTGTGATTGGGGATGTAGATGATGCTGGCGCGGTACAGTGAATCCGGATGGTTTCTCGTTGAGGTGTTAAACAGTGATGGCCGGCCTGGACCCGCTTATAAACGGTGCGGCCTGACCTTCCCGTCTTTACAAAATTTTTTTAAAAATATTTATTATTATTATTATTATTTTATGTTAGACCCGCAAGCTCGATTCAGACCGGATTTCATTATTCATGGACCGAATCTAGACCACCCTACCTGGTTCACACGTCCGATTTTTCCGTCTGTAATCACTAATTTAGGTTAGAGCAACAGTGGAACGGGTATCGGTCAATTTTTCTCCATCTCTTTCTTTATTTTTGTTCTTAATTATGAGTAATTAAGAATGAGTTTAAACCTAAAATTGATGGAAGGTTAATTAAAATTATTTTAATTAATTTTTTATTTAAATAAATTAATGAATCTTATTGAATAATTTTTTTGGGATTGAGCAAAAAATGAATGGAAATAATGATGTGTACATTTAAATCTAATTGATTTAAATTAATTCGAATCGAGTTATATTATCCAATTAATTAAATTAATAATTTTAGATTAATTTAAATTTAAATTAATATAAATCGAATTTGAAGATAGCCTGTGGGATAGCTCAGGAAGATTACTTCGGACGGCAGTGAAATAGCTATCCGGCACGTGTCATTAGTGAAAAGCGTGTTGGCATCACCGGCAATGACTGACACGACCCCTCATTTGTGATTGGAAATGTGAGGTGGATCTTTCAATATACTACAGTTCACGCTTAGGCCTTGGTAATATTTATAAAAACGTAAATTTCAGGGACTCGGATGTTAGTATCCTACGAGAATGCACACAGTGCAGTGGTCGAAACAATGATAACTGAAGACGGTGCATGTTAATTATCCTTCAGTTGCTATATTCATTGATAGTCCATGTTTTCAAAGGGAACATTAAAGCTAGACACTAAACAACCGCAGCTACTTTTTTTTTCTGAAAAGATTAGATGAATACAAGAAGACAATCAGATAAAACCAAACTAAGTTCACTGCACTTTTGACTGTGCATAGAAATGCACTTGGAAGAAATTAATAAGAGAAATCAACAATTTAGTTATGGGCGGCGATAAAGTGCAGCCTTGCATCATGTGCTCCTTATCATTCATCACACAATTATTGCCCCCTTTTCTATCTGTCTCTCTTTTAGCACTTTCGACGAACACGTAAAGCACGAAGCTGCAGACATAATTTTAGCTTGCTGCGGAAGAAGCATGTCGCTAAGACCAAATTCCAGAACTGAAGTGCGAAAGAAATCGTACAAGAGTGGGGTTGATGCAGATGAAGCTCGACGAAGAAGAGAGGACAATTTGGTGGAGATAAGGAAGAATAAGAGAGAAGATGGTCTTCTAAAGAAACGCAGAGAAGGGCTAGTTCTTCAGTCTCAACCTTTGATCGAAACCAATGGTTCGATCGAGAAAAAGGTTTTTTACACTGCTTTTTTCATTCGGGTTTTCTTTGTTGGATGATTTTTATTAGTGTTAAATTTAATTAGATTCGGTTGTCGAAGGAACTTAAATTTGTTGTTAATCCGAGCGTGTGAAGATGATCTTCAATACTTAACTCAAACTAGCCAGTACTTGTCTTACGGCAACAGGAAAAACAACTAACTTTAGTTATTTAAAGTATTCATTTGTCCGTGTTGAATATAAACTGGTTCTCTCAGCAAAAATTAATGGGTTAATGAAAATGTATTTCCAGAGACACAGAGTTTTCATCGTATTGATTCATTTTCAAATACAATTTGATCGGCCCAGTTGATTTTTGTCTTACTTGGGTGTATTTGTAGAGTTGAATTAGCAGTAGCAATTGATTGTGTATTAATTCGCATTGATTACAACAGTTGGAATGTATACCTTCAATGGTACAAGGAGTATTATCTGATAATCCTGCCTCACAATTGGAAGCAACCACTCAATTCAGAAAGCTATTGTCAATTGGTGTGTATTTTCTTTTTTTTCTTTTTTCTTTTCTTTTACATATCAGTATTTTCCTTTAGTTGTCACCAGCTATAGAAAATTTGTAAATTTCTGGTGCAGAGCGCTGCCCTCCGATTGAGGAGGTAATCAGAGCAGGAGTTGTGCCTCGATTTGTGGAATTCCTTGATAGGCATGATCTGCCTCAATTGCAAGTATGGATTTTTGTGGAGCTAATTTTTTTGGCTATTTTTCCTAACCATTTTTATTTGCTTCGTGGGACATTAATATACTCAATCCACAATCATCAGGTTTTGATTTTTACTTGTTTCAGTTTGAGGCAGCATGGGCATTGACCAATATTGCATCTGGTACATCGGAACACACGCGAGTTGTTATTGAGCACGGTGCTGTACCCAAGTTTGTGCAGCTCCTGGGTTCTTCAAGTGATGATGTGCGAGAACAGGTGCTTAATAGTCCCCATCTTTTTGTATAACTATCAATTTAATTTGGTAGTATTTATGACATTTCTTTGACACTAAGCAGGCTGTATGGGCTTTGGGCAATGTTGCTGGTGATTCGCCAACTTGTAGGGATCTTGTTCTTAGTCAAGGTGCTCTAATGCCATTATTGGCACAGCTGAATGAGCGCTCAAAGCTATCAATGCTAAGAAATGCTACATGGACCTTGTCAAACTTCTGCCGCGGCAAGCCACCAGCACCATTTGACGAGGTAAAATGACATTTTCTTTCTATCCTATAACAATCTCTCAATAATATGCCAAATTTGGAATCATAATTAAAAGTTGTGCTTCCTCTTTCAGGTGAAACCTGCATTGGCAGCCCTTCAGCACCTGATCTACTCAAGTGATGAAGAAGTTCTAACTGATGCTTGCTGGGCCCTCTCTTATCTTTCCGATGGCACAAATGATAAAATACAGGCTGTGATTGAGGCAGGTGTTTGTCCACGAGTTGTGGAGCTTCTCCTGTAAGATGGCATATGCGTACTTCACTCCTGTGTTGAAGTAGCTTTCTGTTAATGTATAATTGCTTTGAAATTCAAACAGAAAATTAGAGAATTTGTTTGTTTGTAACGTATAAATAGGTTTTGTGTAGGCTACACTTTGGTGGAGATATATGCTGGTTTGGTATTGTCTGGTTTCTGTTATGTCATGGGATCTTTGGGTTACCATTGCTAATTTATATTTGCTTCTTGCAGTCATTCATCGACGACAGTCCTTGTGCCTGCGCTTCGAACTGTGGGCAATATTGTTACTGGCGATGATACTCAGACTCAGGTACTTGTATTACATTAAAGAATTGTGATCAAATTTCAATTGCAGTGGCAGTTTTTCCCAGCTTGAAACCCTGTAAATAAGTTGAGTTTCCTGTATATCAAAATAAAAACATAAATAATTTACAAGAAAACGAAAACTCTATTCACATTCGGTAAATGCTGTATTAGACTTACATGAATCATATGTCAGGGAAAATTGTTTTCTGTTATTATGAAATTTTGACTCATGAAGCATCTTCTTCAGTGTGTAATTGACAACCAAGGGCTCCCTCGTCTCTACAAACTTCTTATTCAAAACTACAAGAAAAGCATCAAGAAAGAAGCCTGTTGGACGATTTCAAACATTACTGCTGGGAGCAAAAGTCAAATACAGGTAATGTGTTCAAATATTTTCTGTTTGATACTAAAACTATTGAGTGCATCTTGATGCTATTGAAGTACACTTCACTAAGAAGCTTGGAATGAATTCATTACTTCATTGCCAAAGTAAACATATTCTCATCCGCAATAAATTCTGAACCGTGAAAAAATACGGGTGGTTGACGTCTTTTTTGTCATTCTGAAAGTCACTTCATGTGGGAGGATGTAGCATTTGCTTCTACAAACGAGTACTAACTGTTGCTGTCTCTGCAACAGGCTGTTATTGAGGCAAACATAATTTCTCCTCTTGTATACCTGCTTCAACATGCCGAATTTGAAGTCAAGAAAGAGGCTGCATGGGCTGTTTCTAATGCCACATCAGGCGGTACCCGAGAACAGATTCAGTAAGTCTTTGCTAGCTCTCATTCATCTCCCTCCATTCATTAATGTCACCCATACCAGAGAACTCCTGTATATGACTGGCATACTTGTATTTTTGATGATTTTATAACTATTTTGAATGGCTTTGCCAATAAATTATTTACCCATGGTGGGAAAGGAAGATACTGGTTTAGACAACACAATGAGATTCTTGTACTTAGTTCAGCTTCTCTGATTTTTACCAGCATACAATCAATAAATATGATTTCTATAATTTTTGCAGATTCTTGGTGAACCAAGGTTGTATAAAGCCGCTCTGTGACCTTCTAGCATGCCCCGATCCAAGGATCGTGACTGTTTGCCTAGAGGGCCTCGAAAACATTCTAAAGATTGGCGAAGCTGACAAAGAAGCAGGCAATACCACTATCAACATCTACTCGGAAATGATAGATGAATGCGACGGGTTGGATAAAATTGAGAACCTGCAAAGCCACGACAACAACGAGATCTATGAGAAAGCTGTGAAGATTCTAGAAAAGTATTGGGTGGAGGAGGAAGATGAGGAACAAAATATTCAAGATGGCAATAACCCAGACTTCAATTTCGGAACCGAGCAGCCCAGTGTTCCCTCTGAGGGATTCAAATTTAGCTAAAAATGATAAGAGGGAATTAGTTCCTATCTTCTACTCCTTTCAATATTTAATCGCAATGTGGGTTTTATTGCTGTTTAATATTAGAGGGTTAAGACCCTGAAACATTCCGAAGCAGGTTTTGCAGTCTGGCCTTCTGGGTTGTATGAATCAGTGCAATCACTTTCAATCTGGTTTTCTTTTGCATTCTGTTTGAAACAGAAAATTTTGATCTCCATCGTAAGCTTGATACTTGACCTTTTCTTTTCGATTTGATAATTTGGAATTTTGATTCCTGTTACAAAATTTGAAGCACGAAGCTGTTAACAACAGACTACACGTAGCATCAATGGCATCATGCCACGCTACATTTACAAGTATAAAACTTTCTTCGGATCTTTTTGGGTTACACTTCAATTTAATTGACAGTGATTATCTAATTTTAGGATACAATTTCATGCATAAATGGGGAATTGAATGGAAAACCTTGAAATTACAAGAAAAAGATGATATCGTTATGGAGGGCTGTATCCATGGTACATACAGCTGGGTCATAGCCCTACCGCCGGATCAATGGCTGAGCATGTTGACGGTGGGCTACAACAGAAACGATAACGCGGGCAGCTCACGCGCTATGCTGTCTTTCTCAACCGGAATAACTCCAAAAGTAGATGCGGTTGCTAGCTGGCAGCCACCGGTGGTGGATTCCACGTTAGCTCACTCAGTCGGTCTTTTTCTCACGCGTGTGGGGTTGTTGGAGTGGAGTCCACCTCACGGTATCGTTACGTTTTCCATTAGAGGGTATGTTCATCCCCCGACCAAACGCCATCTGTCAAGTTGTTAAATAAAGCAAGAGGGCAAAAGATCTCGTTAGTACAAGTACCATATGAGTGACAGTAATTTATTTACATGCCAATGGAAATACATTTGCCGTGACGAAAATAACCCTCTGGGCTACGATTGGACATTATGTGAATGCAATTCCTTACAACGATAATAACGGCAAGACGATTAGAAAACGGACCCACTTACCTAAAAAAAGCCATTAACGTCAATTCATTTAGTGTTAACCCTTTGCCTTCTTTTTATTTGTTGTTTGTTTGCCAAAACTGAATGCTTTTACTTCCTGCAGTGCCAGCCTGAGCTACCATACAGTTATTTTCACGCAGCTAAAGGGATGCCATTTGATTGTATGATGAATCCAACCTTAGGACGTGCTGAAACGGAAATCCGGATCCGGGCAAAAGATCCAATAAGAATAAGGACCCATTCAAAAGATCCAAGACAACCCGGGAATCATTTAAAACAAGGGCCATAGCACGCAAACAAACCCTAATATATATTTTTTTAAAAAAAACCTGCAAATGAAACCTAAAGTTTTTCCAAAATGTTCTTCTACAACTTATCTAAAAGATCATAGCTTACACAACAGCTAAAATCCAGATTGTTCCAACATTAACTATGCATTACCAGCTACATATGATAATTAGCCTAAATAGTACTCAAACATGATGACGATACAGGATTGAAAAACACAACATAGTATCCATAAAACCACCTTTCCACAAGAGAGGAGAGACGGATTTTTAAGACATTAGAGTGAGAGAGAGATTGACCTATTTGTTAATGGTCAGTCCTCAAACCAACACGGAGCCAGCTCGGCCCAGCCCTATCGCTTGGAAGGTCTCTCATCATCCTCTCCACCGTCGTCGTCGTCGTCGTCGTCGTCAGATTCGTCCCTATCTGATCTCTTCCTCTTTGATGGCGCCTCAACCTTCCCGGCACCTTCATCGTCATCTTCATCTTCCTCGTTGATTTCTTCTTCTTCACCATTTTCCCCTGGTTCGAAATCACTGGCATCTTCCTCATCTTCAGGTCTACCTACTGGCCGGACAAGGTATTCGGTTCCCAGATCCTGCTACAGATGGTATACACACGCATATAGAATCGGATCATGAGATTATGCAAATAGGCAACTTAATTGAATGAAATTTGAAGAAAAGTTAATCAATCCCGACAGTCGCATCACTTTACTGCATCATATACGACAATCATACAAAGTTTAACTCAGAAAATAAATCTAATTACAGAAAATGTAGAGGGGAAAGCATGGTCAGCAGAATCAATTGCAATCCTTTACCACATCCGGTACAGTAAATTGGATGAACTGGGAATGGGAAATAGCAATAAAATATCCCATCAAACCAAATCCCCAAGTTAAGCAAAAAAATCAGGGAAGATTTGCCATTCAACTTTTCTATCCATCAAAAAATCAGCAAAAAAATCAGGCAAAACTTATGATTGGATGTATAAGGAAAACAGAAGCTGCAGCTTCAAAATAAAAAGATATAGATGAAAACACAGGACTGACTTACTCGGTCTATAAGGATTCGAAACTAACCAAAAATGGCAAAATTAGCAAAACGACGGGTCTTTCAAAGTCATCAAAGCAAGTAAACAACTAGCGAACGTAGAGATCAGATGGCATAAATTATAAACCAAACTTGTTGTATGAAAATGGAAAATTCGACCAATAAACGAGCAGATCTGAGATGCTTATATATGAAAAATAAGAAACGACTAAAATTATCAAGCAAGCACGAAAAGTAACCTAAAATTTGAGGTAATTTTTTAAAACTATTACTCTTCTTCGTCGTCGTCGTCGTCGTCGTCGTCGTCATCGTCATCGTCGCCATCTCCATCGTCATCCTCGTCATCTTCCTCATCGTCGTCATCTTCGTCGTCAGCTGGCTGAACCGGAGGTCCGCCAGTAGAGTGCAAAACCTGCACTTCATCGTCGTCATCTTCCTCGTCATCGTCTTCATCTTCCTCGTCGTCGTCCTCATCCTCTTCGTCGTCTTCACCGTCTTCCTCTTCCTCCACATCTTTTGCCTCAGTCTCAGTCTCTTCTTTTTCTTCTTCTTCTTCTTCAACTCGAAAACATTAATTTTTTTTTCCTCTGCCAATTCGGACTCGAATTCAATATCTCTTCCTTCTTCCATTTCGAACGCTTAACCAAACTTTTCTTGAGAAAATTCCTATTTCTTTCACTGGATGGTAAGCAGGGGGAGCAGAGAAGGGGGAACGACAGAGGCAAGGTTGCCAGTATTTTCTGCAACTGTAATCGGAGCCGTCCAAACACTTGGAACACGCGGATCAGTGACGTGGCAATGTATCTGACGGTTATGATGAGAAGATACATATTTTTTTTGTTGTGATGGGGGTCATTGCGGCGTCTCTCTTCATTCAGTTTTCTTCTAGTCAGCTGCTTTTCACGTGCGAGTTTGGAGTCGAGGAATCTAGGGTTAGGGTTTTCTTTCTCCCGAACATTCGTGTTCTAGCCCACTTCACTTGGACTTATTTATGCAAAGCCTAATAGTGTTGGGTTGATCTTGACTTTGTAAAGACAAGGCTTCTTCGTCTGACAACTTCTTGGGCTATAATATACGCCCACCAAATAAGGTTAATATATCAAATATATATTTATTAATTTTAACATTTAATTTAAAATATTATTATATATGACTTATATTTTATTTTGATTTTTTATTTAAAAATAAATAAAATTATTAACTAGTCTTTCGATGGTGCCGATGCAGCCCTCAGCTTGCCGTTCCTCAACTTTAATGGTCACTAATTTAAATAAAATTTAATAATTATAATAATAATACAGAAACATATTTGCGTGATATATTATGACAAATTTGATCATATAATTTATTTATCAAATTTACGAAGATTTTGAGATAAGCCGTGTTAGGAACGTGAAGAGTTTGTATAAGACACCAATTTGCACGTGCTACTAGGACGTACGTCTCTAAAGCAATGGGTAATTGGTTAACAACCAATTCAGACTCCCTGTGTATGAAAACAGCGAACAGACACCTATTTTCCCTAGAAAAACTCATTAGGAAAATATAAATTATAGGCTGGTGAAAGTGACGGGCTTTGTAATCGTGTCAAAGTCATATAATCAATTAACGCCAATTTCAGATGGCATTGACTGTCGCAAGTGCTTGGGGTTTAGGACATGGCCCAGTCCATATGTCGACAATCTCAACATTAGCAGTACAGGCATGTAGATCAAACCTGACCGCACACGTGGACTTGACCCGTGCAAAAAATAATAACACACGTGTCGCTTGTTTCATATATTTTACGAATAAAGACACAATATATCCATTTATATCAAGTGGATCCATTACAGCACACACGTTACGCCATGCCAGTAAAGTAGAAAAGAATAAATAATGATGTTGGTGTTTTTTAAAAATTACAATTGATATAAATTTATTTAAATATGTGTATTTATTGTAAAAATAAAACTTGCAATTTAATTTTATTTAGACGTGACCATAAAGTTTGTAGCATAATTTTATAAATATTTGTTCAGTTAAATCATTTTCACACGAATTACTATTGTACTGCGGACCTATGTGATATAATGAAAATTATTACATATGTTTTTTAAAATTTATTAGAAACTATAAAGATCCAGATGTTATTTCCTGATATCTATATAAATCGAACTGGTGCTGTCTCTCTAATTGTTGTTAATCCTTGGAAGTAAATGCTAGAAAATCCCTGAAGAAATTTCCCGCAAAGAATCAAGACAAAGCGAGAGATATGTGTGCTCGGTGGTCCCCGGCGGCTTTCCGGTGGCCGGATTTCGAGATTTCTTTGCCATCTTCGTTTTTTCGGTGGCCAGATTTCGAGATTTCTTTACCAGCATCGTTTTTCCGGTGGCCAGACTTCGATTTCTCGTACTTCACAGCTGGGTGGAGTTTACGTCGGGGGTTTCAGATGGTTCGATTTCACAATAGATGATTTGCTGTGGACGCTTATTAGTGTGTTGGAGTCTTTCCTTCTAGTTTCCATGCTCTTTTACTTCTTCTTTTTTGTGGTGCAGTACTTTGTATAGAATTTGTAGCTCTTCTTCTTCTATAGAGTTTGTGTATGTCTTGATAAGGAATATCAGCCAGATGGTTGGTGAGTGTAAATTGGGCATTACTTGAATGATTAGATTCTTTTGATTAATCTTGTCTAATTAAGTAGCTCATGGTAAAAAGATTGAATTTTTTAGCTGGGATTGTTGAATTTCTGTGTTGAAATAAGCTACTCTCTCATAGAATCATTCCATCTAATATGCCATCAGAGGTGGCCCGGGACTTTGTCAGTGGCTCAATATTTAGCTCAAAATCATCGTAATAATAGGCTTGATAGGATCACATTTTAGAAACTGAGTTCTAAAAATTCGGAAAAACTCATGGCGGTCCGATGTATGTGTGTCTCTGTGGTTGATAAATTTGATGAACATTTCATTTCATTCTCGGCTAGTAGAGTGTGCATAAAACTCAGGCGGGCAAAGACTACACTTTGTGTCTCGCAATCATCATCGGATGCTAAGCTTTATGTTACCATCTTGCCCACCATTTTTTATCCGATGGTTGAAATTGAACACTGTTTTCTAGTCAATGAATGATATGTGTCAACACCTGTGTTTGCCTAGATTCATGGATGCCCACTTTGAAATTGCACATACTGTTGTTATGAATAATTGGAGAAATTTGCTTGTGTTTTGTGTTGTTGTGTTGTGGGGCAGTGCCAAAGTGCTTTAAAATTGGCAGCCCAAATGAACCCATAAAAACCACCATATTACAAGGCAATTGGGAAAAATACAGTAATGAATCGAATAACTTTCAGAAGGAAATCACTGCTCTACAGATCCATGACACCATTAGAAAGTGACAATATAAATACTCTAATCTCTTTATTCTTTGAGGTCTCTTCTTCTTTTACTCCTTGTCTTACCTTAAATGTGGAAGAGAACTGACAAATACTTTTAACAATTACATTCTCGAATGATGGGGCTGGATAATCTTTGATATGTTCACGCTTAAGCATCTGACCTGAATTTAATAATATATACAAATCATTGACCGTTACCATGAGTTATGGTAGCAAATTAGGAATTATCATATCTATCTTGACCCCGTTGTCCAAAACGAGGAAGAAGGGAGTCTTATTGCCTAATCATTCGTAAGAGCGAGTCAACTATATTTATACTTTCGTATTCCACAGCGCAAATAATGCGAGTTTGAAGAAATTGTATGAAAGAACTAGTTTTTTCTGTGTTTGCATTAATGAAATATGCTGTCGTTACTCGAAATGAAAAAGTCATGGTAGCCCATTGTGTCGCGGCCACGTTAGTTAGCTGAAACTGTCTTCTGACCGGGAAAGACGTCAAACAAATGAATTCAAACTTGCAACCGCACACCCGCTTTTGCCATCTGTCCGGTCACACGAGGGTCCTTCCACGCGTCATACAGCCATGCTCTTCCTCTTCCCTCTCTGTACACACTTTCGTTTTATCGGCAGCCAGGAAGAAGAGGGTTTTTAATCGAAACATTATTCTTTCAACTCTGTTTTTGAAGATCGAAAAAGAAAAACATAAGATTTGTCTGCTTTACAGCAACAGTCTAAAGTCAGCAGTAATAGTATATTGCAGGTGGTCTGTGACCCGTACAATTCATCGATTTGCAATCCTTGTAATCCCCCTCTAGCAAATCGCTAACTTCAGTCCATTCGTGTCTTTGTTATCAAAACCAGGTAATTCATCAGTCCATCACAAAACTCCCTGGCCACATTGTGAAGCCCTGAAAGTACAACCTTCCTAAACTCTTTTTTAAAAAAAGGTGGGGAGGGTGTCAGTCAGGATACTAGAGGAGAGTGTCCATAGTATAAGCTCATTTAATTTAGTCCATAAGCACTGCCCTTAAATTAAAACCTCCAATCTTCATGCTAAAAACGCTTATAGTAACAAATGGATTGGTTGTTGTGGTTAAGAAAACTATTTTGTATTGAAGCGTGTTCTCTGTCTTGGTGATTTAGAATCTGTACATATCAGTCAATAATTGGTAGCCCATCTATATATAGCCCAAGACGGGGTTACCAGAAGGACACGTGGAATTTATTAATACATATGTAACCCGACCACGAGATCAGTGAATTAAGAGCAAAACCCTTTAAGTCTAGTTAGAAATATGGGATATATGCGAACTAGCATGAGGGGAG